>JAAAYG020010658.1:11806-23827 GCA_009936455.2 Tomocerus minor | reverse complement strand
GTACGTTAAGCTTGGGAAGACATTTTTGCAAACCGGGAAGGATTTGCAGAAAATTTTGGTTGGAGGGAAGAAAACACGATTTCCACCAGCGAGTAGTAGGCTAGAGAAAAATATCAAAAAGTTACACAATGAGCTAGGAATTTGTAATAATAAAGATAATAAAGCTCTCCTTCCTTCTTCTTTAGCTAACCACGTAGAAAACTGCGGAATTTTCTAGACAATTACATTGTGTTTTTTTTTCACCAGAGGATTTAATGAAGAGAGCAGAGACAAATAGTGAAACAAGTTAAAGGCTTTGATTTGAGAAAGCGTCAAGTCATTGAAATTGAAACATGTTGGCTTTTTGTCAGATAACACAAACAACAATTCAACAGATCCGATTCGGATCTATTTTCTGTATCCGAGACTATACATATGTTCTATCCCTGATTTACTAGTTATAGGAAAATTAGTGAAGCTACTAACAACGGGAAGAATGTCAAGCACGAGTTATTATAATCGGCAGCTTCTCTAGTTTCTTTCATGTTGACTTGATTCCAATCAATTAGCCATCAAGACAGACACTAACAAGTCTAGCAACTAAAGCTTATCATTTTAAGAGGATGCTATTCCGAATAATTGGGAAACTAAGTAAACTAATGCAGTGAGGACTAGGAATTGTGGCAATTTCACTGTCTCTTCTGTGTTTTTCTGTCACGAGTGTAAATGCGAATGGGAAGTTTCGTCGCTGAATTTTCTTTGATGCTGATAATGGCAAGAATATAAAAAAGAGCCACACACAGCTTGGAAAATGAAGGAGGAAGAGTAGCAAGGTTGGAAAAGTGTCTGTCTGACTGGAAATTGAAAAGTTGAAATTAGCCTTTTAACCCGGAACGGGACAGAAGAGCCCGCCCAGTTTTGCCTTAACCCAGCCCAACCAAGCGTGTCGTGTCATTTTACATTCAAGTCGAAGCGTAGCAGAGAAATATTATGCTACAAGGAGGAAAAGAAACATTCAGCTAAGGTATCTATCTATTCATCTGCCTATCATCCACTCCTTCACATCACTCAACTCGCTACCAAGCAATCCCTTTCTATTTCATACATAGAACATCACACATCACAAGTATACTCCACTTACTTACACATATTTACTCCTCTTCAATAACGTAAGTCAGTAGAAATAAAGAAGCAAACAAACTTCCTTACTCACACATCAAGAAAATGACTTTGTGAAATACATTTTTTATTTATTACAGATGCTCCTGTGTTTCTTCTATATTCATTTCACTCTAATATATTGTGTAGCTATATATTAAATGCATATAAGAGGAAAAATATCCCTATTAACCTCAAAACTTTTTGCAGGTTTATATTTTCTCAAGTTTCATAGTATCCTTTAGTGAGTTAAGTTGTGAAAAAGACTTGCCTCACACCACTCCTCTCTCTTTAAAACATCTTAAAAGCTCTCTCTGTGACAGTCAAAGTCAACTGAAGCTGTCAATTGGAATTCTTTAGCAAACTGTAAATTGGAGAATGAGTTATTGATATGATAAGAGGGAGAGTCGCCAACAATTCTATAATGAGTCCAGAATACATAGAAAATAATGAAGAGAGAAACCAATTTGATTGTATACTAATCCTCGCAGCTTCAGTTATCATCAATGTCTGTGAAGAAGTATGATCTTGTTAGTGCGAAAAAGTCATTTCAAGACATTTATAGCTTTTATTTATTTGGGAATGAACAGAAATGTATCTCTCATTAAATCCTATCCTCTTTATGACTTGTATATTATATGTATAGCATAATCTCTCTGTCTGTATGTGTGTAGTACACTCCTAGTTTATTTATGGCATGTTGGATGGATTGTGTGTGTGACTCTGTGTTTTTCATTTAGTAAGTAACAGATAAATGAGAAGTCGTAAGTAAGGAGATATTCCAAGGGGTCAGAGGTAAGAGCGATACTGACATTATTACACACATATTTACATAGTCAGAGCGACAAACAAATAATCAAGAACATGTGCAAGTCGTGAACGAGGTCAGAGGGCAAAGATGTTGTCATCAACTCACTCTAATCAGCACTTTGTCGTCTTTAGTGGAACTAAATGGGAAACTAAAATAAATGAATCCAGATAACCAATAGCCAAATCTGTGTAGAAACCTTCTTCACTCGACTATCTCTTATCTCATTAAAATTTTTAAAACTCATCTTTGTTCACTATATGAGCAGTTAACTACATAATTGAGTGTTCCATTATCCAACAAAGTTAAAAGAGAAACAAATGTATCAACTTACGTTGCTTTGCTTGCGTCTCTTTTTAAATCATATCCAAACCCAAAACTAGATATTCCTGCAACGCAACAGAACTCTGTCATATTTAAAATTAATTCTGATGGAGAAACTCTAAATTCCATCTTTCTTCTTCTATCAACTTGCGTACTAATTTACTGACTCATAAATTACATCTTCCTACTGCGTAAAAACACATAATATCTGTAAGATATGTTTATAACTGCTACATTAGTAGCATTAAAAAGATTTAATTATTCATAAATTATTTGCACTCTAATAAATTTCTCAGAAGAAACAGTTTTCTCTTAAAACCACAGAAAAGAATCCTGCATATTGCTAAAAGTTATTGATGCGTGTATTTCTTAATCATATACACATGGCTTGGGCTTTGTACTTATTTTGTCTGTAGAAACTTTCAATCTTTTTCATTGTTAATTAAGCAATCAAAATCAACCCTGTTGCCAGAAATCACTAGTCTATATTTTACAATCCTTTTAAAGGCATAATATTTAAATTGTGGAAGTTCTCTATGCTTTCCTTAAATTCTGGCATGCAAGCTCTTCAAAACTCACTACGAGCTTTTACATTAGTAACACATTTATCTATTCACATCAATCGCCTCACATCACATTATGCTACACAGTACAATTACCAGCTACATAAATACAATGCATTACTCTTCATATCCATTACAGTTATGCATATAAGGTAGGATGGAAACACTCATGATTACATAAACATAAACGCAATAGCAAAATAGCTACACACAACAAATCAGTAAATGGGATGCGTGCAAAGGCTCTGTTGTGACTTGTTAATATTTCAGCCTTTTATGCCTATATTACTTGATCATGTGTAACTTAATGTAATAATATAAGTAGGTATATATGATATAGTGGGGATATATAGTTAAATTTTGTTTAGGACTCGGCATGTCATTGTCATGCCAGGGAGCCACGTAGGTAGGCAAGTGAGGTGGTTGGAGAGCTAAAACTTTGTATCCTATGCATTAGATTGAATTTTCAGTGGAGTAATCATGTATAAAGCTGCCTGGCTACTCCTCAGATATAAAAATGTGCAATGGCACACACAGGAACAGGACATCCAATACAATTCATCGAACAAGGCAACCTACGTTCATAATGAATAATGACTAATGTAAATGTCATAGACTCATTCATAAATCCTCTGCTCACTGGTCGTCTCTTTCGACTAAAGTGGAGTTGAGTGCCAGTGACACAGGAAATGGCAAATGGAAACGACCACGGTTCTAATGCTGGCATGGCACACATAATAACCTACACATAAAACACAAACCAACATAATGCACACGAGTAAACAGTAAACCTTATTATGCAACTTACTTTGTAACAGTGTGTAGAAATACAAAACACTGGGCATTACACACATGGACACACAAACATAGGAGACCCAGTCCAAGTAAGCCAACCAACCGCACTCATCGTCACTCCACATACACACACACAGCCCAAATCATAAGACACTCAGACAGAACAAACAAATATACACATTCACACTTAAACTACCTTCCCTTCCTTCATGTGACGCTTGCCGGACTCCTACCATGGCCTATAGGCACTTATGTGTCATGTCACTCTATTTACTACACTAAATTCAACTTGACTGCTTGACTGCTACAAATATTCCAGTCCCATTTATTTTACATCTATTAGCGATGCAATAATATGACACGTTATGCCACATGCATTAGCTACATGCCCTACCTGTGAACATTATTCTTCGCGCTAAACTACATGTTATTGCCAATGCTTCTCATTTACACACTTGTCTGCTAAATTCCCTGCTCTTTCGGCCGTCAGATCGTAATGCTCAATTTTTATGAGTTCAGCCCAATTCTATTGACATTTATATTGAGAAATTGAGAAAAAATATTCATCCCACTGAAAATAGGCGATAAATGTGTGTCGTATGTATTGATGAACATCAAATGCACGTGGCAAGGTTGAAAGTGAACAAATATCTTCACGGCATAAATATTCACTTGGATTACTTAATTATTATCCTTCATTGCAGTACTCAACTACATTTATCAGATACCTAATTTAATTAAGTTGATTAAATTAAATTAATTTTCCTAGTAAATTAAAGGTGACTTGGAAGTAAAGTTACAAGATTTTTGAAGTACCACCTAGCACTCATTTTAACCGTTCGTATTGTATGATCGTTTAGTATTTAATAGTTGTTCACGGTTCCAATTGAAACAACCAGCTTTTTTTGCTGAGTAGTGTATGTAGCAAACAAAACTTTCAGAACTAACTGTAAGAGAATTAAGTACAAACTTGTATGTTGTATCGTTGTATATGTAAGTTTCATATAGTGAGAAAATATCTCTCACAGGGGATTGAGAACTAATGAATATCACTTGACAAGCCGGGTGTAGAAGAGAGGACAGAAATGGTCACGCAAACACATCATCAACATCAAACCTAAACCTGGTCTTCCCTCTCATGACTGACTCTTCCCATCTGAAAGATTGACTCAACTCTCTCTCTCTCTCTTTCATGATCGAAATGTATTCCTAATTCTATTAGAGGCTACTAGACTACTTTACTTATTGCCTTGTATTACCCAATAAACTATATAGGTAACCAACTCAAATGAACTTTACAAAGGATATAATACTGGTAGTTGCACACAAGAATCGATTCTAAGTTCTAAGGAACAGAATCTTTTAACATGTACACGTTATACGTGTAAAAGTACTTATCCAGTCTTGGATTGGCATGATAAGTATAATGTATTGTGTAACATTAGTTTTAATATTTTGTTGTTTGGTATGTATAATTGTAAGTAGTGGTGCTATTACATATAGCATTACAACACATCAGCAGTCCACTCCTTTCTACTCGTCAAAGGCAAAGTAACATCAGAGATGAACCAAAACTGGAAAGATTTACAGATGCAATAAGCAAGAGTCTTAAAGGAAAGGTTTCTATCAAAGGTTACTAGCAAATCATAACACTTACAGTACAACAGAGAGAGAGAGAGAGAAGTGGGTAACTTAAATATCCTGCTACATAGAACCCTAGTAATAAAGTTTAGCATGGCTCATTTCAACTTCTGTTAATACAGCAGATGGAATTCACAACCGGTGAAATAGCATAAGTAAATATACGTCTGTCTGTGTGAGCACAGTTACATTCAAATCTTCTTTTCTGTCTAATGTACCTTGGTGCAGTAGAATAGAGTAGTAGTGAGTAGGAACATCATCAAATGAAAAGTAGCCTCACACAACTATCAACTTGCTTCAGCCATCTATTCACTTATGCCCATCTTGATTATTATTATTGCCAGTCGACGGACAAGACAGAACAGACCAGTTGTCCATCTCAATCCCTTTACACACTCTACATACACATTCACAACCAATATAAATATAATCCTATACTACAGTACAGTAGACAACAGAAGAAGGGTGACTACAAACACGAATGCCTAAACCTTATATTAAATTTTGTTTTACATTTGTATTAACTGCTCAACGTTTACTTGCATTACAACTTGCCGTCCGTCCGTCCGTCCCCAACTACACACTCACATATTACATCAATCCAATTCGTTCAACTAGCAACTTCTATCTATTTTATGTCCTTTGGCTTTGGTCATTGCACAGAAAGTCAAAGCGTAAAGGCAAAATAATGCATATTAATCAGGAGATGGAATATGCGACAGTTGTTCAACGCTCTTCATGCTCACTCGTAATTCCAATAAATATAATGTTTCTTTTCCCCAATTTCATATCTCGTGTATCTGTTGCACATTAGTGTTAATATACTTGTACCTGATCAAATGCTACATTTATTTCTTCCTATGAATATGTTAACTGAATATAAATCTGTCATTATTATTAGGATGCCTGCAACTTGCAAGAAGAAATAATATTCTAGTCCCCGGATCTTTTCTAACTTTCATCAAACATTAACAAATATAACATCAGGAAATCTACTTTGATTATTTCAACAATTTATCTTTCTACATACGCTAATTTTAAGTGAACTGTTAGCAATACAACGATTAACAATTTTGTAGTTGTAAAATTGTTAATTGACAATTTAATTAATTAATTAACAATTTTGCCAAATTCCTGGTGCTATATAAATGGATTTTCGGATTTTCTATCATATATTATGCATATTTAATCATTAACTGCATAAAATGTTGTGTCAGTATGCTAATTCTGCTATATTTATGACTGTGCTTGTATCGAGTATGCTATAGTAATTCGCTTTCCGTGAGCAATTACTATTTCATGCCATAGTTGGTCATTAAGTGAAATATATGTAGAAATAATCGCATGATTGAGCATATTCCTCGCATCAAATCAAGCTGTCATAGACTGTGACTTTAGTGCTGTGTTATTTGGTTGTATTGGATAGCTGAGAGGAAGACGTAGACATGAGATACCTCACACTGGCAAAAACTGATTGAAAAACATGCCTACCTCACCTCAATCAGAGTATTTACCAAATAAATTATCTTGAACATGCATGGAGGCTAGGGGAGCAGTTTCATCTGAAAATAATCTTCTCCTCCTATAAATTAGAAGAGTGCACGAATATGAGATATGTAAATAAGTAGGTACTTGATCGGGATCTCACTGACTGAATTGGGACGCGTATAGAAGTTAGAAGAGTCTCTGTAGTATGTCTACTCTTATTGCCGTTGACTCTGACGGAGAGTGGAAAGATTTGATGGAATTAACAATACTAATGTTATTATAATATATACAGCTATTTTTTCTATCTCCTCGCATTATAAATGTAGTAATGATTCTTTTTGCTTAGTCTACCTGACCTACAGGTTCGCAATTACACATTTGCAGCAAGCAGAACAGCTTAAAGGCACGAGAGCAAATGCCAACGATTTTTTTCTTCCTATCCCATTATAAGCTATACACATAATATCTTCTCTATTCATATTCATAATATAATAATAAAGGCTAATGAATGTATTTAACAAGTATGCCCCCTTGCTATATACGATCCATCAAAAAATTAGAACTGATTGTTATTGATGATGGAAGTTTGCGTCAGAAAAAACAACGATAATCAAATCTAAACTGTACGTAATTATTTGCAAAGTGCTATTATTCAGATATTAACAAACTCGAAATATTTATATACACAAGATATGTATCTCTATATGACTATAGTTTGAAAATTAGAAGAAATCTCAACGTGTCAGTCTATGTTACTTTGTACTCAATTTCAATATTCACTCAATTAAGATAATAAATGTATACGCAGAGGTTTACAAGGTGAGCATACACACGTCTACAGCATATCCTACAATAAACATAAATGTAAACACTTTAAAGAAAAATCAAAGTGAGCAGCGCAAGTAGCGTAATAATATGAATACAAGAAAAATCTCAAAGTTGGTTCATGTCCAGTTTTGAATTTTTTTGATCAGTGGAGCTCAACGGAGCGGCAAACTGTTAAACGAACATCAGGCTTAGAATACAGGCAGAATTGGCATATAGCTAGATAGATATTTAAGTAGTAATGCACACATGTTAAAATATGCTGTGGCCATGTGTATACATACACAGATCTAAGCTTTTCTTTTAAATCAAAGATTTTTCCTTAGATTAATGTGCAAGTACCTGTTTCAATTTCATTTCTGGAAAAAATAGATAAATGCCTAGTAGAAATATGGACGAGGGAAATAATTTCAATAAGATTAATTTATAGTGTTTAGATATAAAAATAGGGAGAGTTGAGTGCGTAGTGAGTGAGTGGGCTGATCGAAAACTCGGCAAACAACTCTGCACAATTCCCTTGTGCCTTGTACTAATATTTATGCATTGTTATTTTTGTAATGATAGCTTCTAGGTTGAGGATTCGTATAAAGGATGTAAATATTTTTTTGGCATGAGTTAAACAGTCTTATTAATACGTAATTTAACAGGCTAAAATGTAAGTAAGAGCTAAAGGTGGTGGCAGTTAAATCGCTAAAAGCTTCGCCCTTGTAACACTGCAGTACACAATAGCAAAGCTATGGAACCTTAAAGAGAAGGAAATCTGATATTCAATATTTTTTTGTTTCGTGAAATCCTTGCCTTCTATTCCATATAGTGTAATAAAATCCATCTAATAAGCACTTTCATGGGAAAGACGCAGTCAAAAATACAATTCACCTGCCCATATGCAATACTGGCATCTACTTTAGTATCGTGTAGATAAAAGTAACTACTCACATCATGAACAAACATAATATATACTTAAGAGCAATATTACCTAGTAATTCTGTCTCTATTAAAAAAATATTATATCTTGCAATATTCTTTAGCAGTTGAATACATGTAAGCGGTCAGATTTTAATAATACACTCCATGTATCCTCTGTGTCTTGCTTCGTGTTTACCTGCATGTTAAGCTGCAAAAGTGCAGACATATATTCATTCTAATGCCAAGTCAAACAAATAAATAAATAATGCCTACTTAGCAAAGATAGATGTGATAACGCAACACCTAATTTATACGGCTTTTTATAAAGAGGATTTCTTTTAACAGACCATTCTATGTGGAAACATACAAATAACTATATACTCACTAACGTAAATCAAACAGTACACAATCCATAATAATCGCATACTAGTTTATATATGAATAATATACAGACTCAAATTGATTCAAAAACAAATGTTAACATTTTACTTGACTTTAATTCACAAGTCTATGATATCCATAAATGGGAAAGTTTGCAAGAGTCTTTAGCAAAGTCCTTTAACATAATAGACTAAATTACTTATAAGTAGAAAAACATACAAGTATTTACATAATACGACGGTGTGAATTTTCATTCGATGAAATCCTACGTCTTTGTTAGCTAAGATTTACTGCCCCAACACAAATATTATCATTACATTCATTCGTGTGAGCATTGGGAGTAGCATCTCCTGAAAATCTATTTAAATTTCAATGTTCCACTAATAACATAGAGCGTAGTAGCTGGAGTGAGTAGTCGTACAGATTAGATCGTAAACTTGTAACACGTCAGGACTCTAATTGTCTGCAAGGATCAATTTCACGGAAAGGGATGCTTTAGCTATTAGCTGAACAAAGCTCAGCATGCATAATATACTCACAGGGTATTGTCTTAAGTTTAAACTTTAAAGCGTAAATACCCAAGAATATAACTACAGGTAGGTAGGTGCTTGAAGAGAAGCTCTACAGCTCGTTTCGAATTTGGTTCTCACAGATTTTTCACTCTGTAAAGAAAATAACATTTTTATTCTTAGTAGGAGTAGTTTATTTTCTGAGACTCAGTTACTTACTCTAGTGAATCATAATCCTCTGTATCAGACAATATTTTATGTAAGATATGCACATATTAACTACCTTGCTGACTTGAATTAAATTTTTTGTGCCAGAATATTAAAAATTAAATTAAATCGAAAGGGGCAGAGAAAAGTTTTTAATGATTTGGCTATCGCAAGCTATCTTCGTATTTATTTACGTCTCCTCTCAACTCTACTTTAGGTGTAGAGTGAGACGAAGATGATAAGGATGTAAATATCAATTATAAGTATAGTGCCCACAGATAGTGACGTCCTAAACATGAGTATTAAACTCAACAAGCTTAAAATAAAGATAGCCATAAACTCAGTTAATTAGGTAGAGGAAAGTGTATCAAATGAGCTGATTGTGGCTTTTTAAGTAAAGTAGCCAGTTAAAGTCATTAGCCATTTCCTTAATCCAAGATACGGACACAAAAGCATAAGTAAACTGTGTATGGTCTGACATTCTGGTACACACACGATGAGTACATATGTGACTATGACGCTTTTAAACTTCACTTCACAGCAGGGAAGATATTTTGCAACGACAACTCATGCACTCATGTCCTCCCCAATCTCAACTCTCTGTCTGCACTTAAGATAACTCTGTAGACACAAGGTAAAGCAACAGGACTTCATCCTCACAGATAATAAATTACAAGAAAAACAATATCCTCTAATATATAGCCCAGATGATTGTGAGGTAAATCCCATTAGACACCTCTCATTATAATGAAGGTAAAATATCTAGTGCTAACTTCTTGCCTTCCATTTCAGAATCATCTCACTCATTCACTGTTAGCTATATACTACAACTGTAATTGTAAGTAAGTGTCTGCACGGTCATCAACAACAGATAGTTGCGGGTGGCAATAAAATTCAATTATGTATGAAAATGTGTCAAATGGAATGGTTTACCTCCGTGCAAACATGGTTAATTAATAGTGCTATCAGATCAGTAGCCAGTTAAATAGATTGGATGGGAGTGCATTTTGCATTCCTCACTCTTATAACATTTTATATATCACACATATATTAGAAGAGTAGCCTTATTGTAAGTAGAAAATGCTTTACTTCAGTTTCAGATAAATAACTGCACAGGCAGACACACATGTAGGCAGGAGCATAATCAAATCAGTAAATAAATAAATGAATAAATTATCGCAAGTCTCAACCTGTCAAATTATTGCTGAAGCAAAGTAAACCAGCTCCGCGTGGAAAAATTAACGAGAAGTTTAATCTGTAATAACTAACTAATAACAGAGTAATCAACAAACATATTCTATAGAACGAAGTAAGCGTACAGTCCTCTGAGTCTGGCCTTGTCTGCCTTACATAATAGTATCACAAGAAGAAGTCATGAGATAAGTAACTCCCTGTGCAACACTACAATGTAGGTCTGCTACCTTCTATTTTCTATAGATACTTTTACATATCTCTCTCACACACTCATACAGGAATACTCTCTTATACTTACTGCTAATGTCTATGTAATGCTGCGAACAGATATGATAAGCCAGAAATGATAAGCGTTAAAACTAGAGGAATGAAAAGCAAACCAGTGAATAATTAGATTTTTTATCAACTGTGAATATTAACACGGAGAAAAAATCGAGAGTCGAGTCAAGTTCAGTTCAGACAGTGGATAAGTTCAGTTCAGTTCAGGTTTCAGGAAGGCAAGGCAAGAGAAGACAAGGGCAAAACAGACACAGAGAAGGCAACGGCGACTACCTAAATACGAAATTCACTCGGATCATGTTAGTTAATTCTACATACATTAGGTGAGACGCTTAGACTCACTCACTGACAGAGCAGAGAGAGAGCTAGCCTTCCCTCCCTCTAAATCTGATACACAGTCGGAAAAGGGTAATTGAGGTCCCGTTCTGCTCCACTGTGAACAGAATATATATCATCACGAAATAAATGAAATGCAATGAACCAGCCGGATTTGATTAGCAGCTCCCTCCTAACACACATAACCTACAATTCATTTCATACTCTCAGTTAACACTGACTTACAGATAAATATCTATTCATTCCACTACTCAAAACTGCACATACATAATAAATATCCCTATACACATATACATATATCCACTATATGTCCTTATACTACTACTCACATATAATATGATGGCCAAGACAAACAGCATCACTATATACCACAGTATCTTCTGTATAAAACTTTTGATATCAAATATATAATCTATACTTACAAATAATATAGGACGAAATTAATTTATATGTATATGAAATGTATTTCTAATTTCCTACTGTCCTGTATATAAAATTTTTGTTTATTACTCGAGAATAGTGCTACTACCACGTTTGGGGAAATTAGACAAAAAAAAACTGTTAGAGGAAAAGTTTGGTTCGGGTTATTCGGGTTGGGTGACGATGCCGATGAGCTGGCATGGCATGA
>JAAAYG020010647.1:0-23827 GCA_009936455.2 Tomocerus minor | reverse complement strand
CACTCAAAATAAAATTTTGAGTGAGCTCACTCTCTTGCCTACTCCTACTCGTTTGAGTGAGTAAGCGCCGGGGTATGGTCGTCATCCATACTGTACTATACATGTATGTATTTAGTTCGCACAAAAACAGCTAATCTAACGGTCGAGAGTAAAAAATTTATGGCACAAGCACTGCAATAATTACTGTCTATTTAGTATCCCTTCAATGTTTATTGTACAAGGAATTGTCATCAGATGATTTATCTCAGTAGCTCTATGGTTATTAATTGTCTAAAGGTAGTGTGTGTGTTTACATTACGTATCAGTTCGGGTTCTAGGTATAGATAAGGGATATTACTGGAAGTGGCTATATTTAAGACATTTATTTTTAAAGGGATGTTGTGATGTTGTCAATGTCCGAAAATGGCTGTGTGGAGTTCGGAAGAACATAAATCATGGGGATTTCAAGGAGAAAACCACCGTTGCGTTGATATTGACGTGGAAATAGAAAGTACCTATATAGCCCTATATATTATTGCTATGCTAGAGCAGTGTGGCATTTCAATATTTTAGCCGAGGCTCTTGACCCATTAGCTATCGGGGGATATGATAGGGCTATATCAGTAGCAATGTAAGCGATAGTAAAAAAGTAAATTGTGAAGTGCACTCAGAGAGCCAGCCCCACTTCTTAGTTTTCCCATTCCGTGAAAAATGTCAACTAACGATACGATACATACGAAGTTAGAGTATGTTCTTGGTTCGGCTCCCTGTGCCCTAGGAATTTCTACACTACAATTCACATCACTTCAGGTCAGAACAGAAATTGCACCGGCCACTACGGATTCTGTCTGTTGTGACTAGTTCTACTTTCTTTGAACTATTACTTTACGTTACCTATAGATATAATTGTATTTGCTCACTCTGAATAAAGCAATCTAGTTCGTTGGCTCAGAACATTCTTACTCAGAAACTACATGTATACTTACATACTATTGTATATATATATGTGTATATGAGTGTGTAAACAGTACACCCTCTCACTTAGTAGAAAAGGCTCTTATAGCAATGAACAATAATCTTACCCAAACAGAAGTAAAATAAAAGGGAGCCAATGCAATGCAATAGCAGAATGACGTAAATCAAAAAGTACTTCTACTAGAAAGAGACTTGAATCACAGAAAGTTCCACTCTGCTGTGTAAGCGTCTATCCATCCGAAAATTCTTCACTAGGTTGGCAATATCATCACTAATAATATACTACGAGGTAAAAATATTATGATAGATACGATACATTGGACTTTCCTAGAAAAGCGTTTACATAAAATAGATGAAAAGTGCATAGCTGTTGTCCTAGGCTAAGGACAAAAAAAACAGAATCACTACAGACGCTGCTGGCAATGCAATGCTGATTGAAAGATAGAGAGAGAGAGGAGTAAACAAGTCTACTCAGCTATTGTCCCTCTGCACAAATCTATGTGGACAATAGAAATATGCTTTTTGTGATAAAATTCTTATCTTATGAACAGAGTGTAGTCCTTTGTATTATTTGCAGTTCGCAAACTACTTGTGTACATATGCAATGAAATACATAATGAGTCTCCTTTCAGACTCAATATAGAAAATTCATTGTCCATTTTAGATGGAAAGTCAAGGATAAGGAAAGCCGTCAAGGAGACTCTTGTCTACACATATTACAGATCTTGATTTCGAGTTCTTGGGAGCTTAAATGGGCCTTGGACTTTCCAGTAACAGCAGGACTACAAGATGTGTAAATGTGGAAAGCAATCTACTGAAAATGGCTCTTTACTTTAAGTATATCTAGAGATTCCTACATCTATTAACCTTATTTCTTATATTTATGCTACATATATCTATGATATATGAATATAACCTACATTCTTCCTATACTACGCTTTAATATACGGAAATGGAAGGAAAGGACACTATTCCTATATATGTATCTCTGTCTCTGGACCATATGGATTGACTTTCTGACAGAAGTGAACCTAGAAGAATTGCTTCTCGCTCCTTTAGTAGTTAGGTGTCTATGCTATTCTATAGATTTATGTTCGGATAAGGATGGTGCATCAGATTTTCCTCCTATGCCTCTAATATTTGTTGCGAAACTTTCTGCTAAATAGATATAGGAGCCCTTTTTCTATTTGTGATAATGTGGTCGACTGTAGTTACCATCGTCAGACAGGAGTGTCTCGTCCACTTATAACAAATCAAATAGTTTCTCCAATGAAACTCTTCTACTCCTACTCCCTTACTATCTCTCCCGTTAGTTTTGTCCAGCACAGTAATATACAAGACTTATGCTGGAATAACAGAGTAGTTCAACTATTACCTTTTACTGTTACTACTGCGTATTAGATCCTTAACACACTCAAACAATTCTATATACTACTTCTGTATCATACTACGCAGGAGCTACCAAATCATATTCTCATTCTCTAATTTCAAATAATATGTAACCAAAAATACATTATTAGTATGTAAATGAGTTTATTTCCTTATATTTCTTAATGACATTATTTCCATATCTCTATGGATTGACAGTTCAGGTTTCAGACATACAACTATGTAGAGGTATTCCATTTTGTACAATCCGTAAACGACTCATAGAAATAAAATTCGGACATTTACTGCACCACGGAAATGAGATGTATGAAAATATAGCAATATAAAAATACTTAACCTAAATCAACAACCCCAAAATATGTTTTTGTTCTTACTCAAGAAACATTTTTCGTTATGCTCACCTGTATATGTCCTTGAAAACTACTATTTCTAAGATAGATGTTAATAATAAAACGGCATCATTAAGGGCATACTATATTTAGATTTTGAATCAAAATCGATATTAACATTTTCATCTTCAGATCACATAACGAACTATTACTATATATAATCATATTCTACATTCACTTGTATCAATTGGAAATAATGTTGGCCTTAAAATTGGAAATTAATTGTGTATTTATTTATTACTCTTGATACAAATTAAGAAATTAAGGCAAAATGGTCATGATGAAGTGGAATATGTGGGGGTGGGACGTTTGTATTTAGTGATATTCCATCAACTAAAGAATAAGTGTATTGGGTGTTCAGAGGGGGACAAGAAATATCAATGTGAGACTACGTGTTGGGCATGATGAAAGGTTTGGCGGTGTTGCTTTAGAGTGGTCTTTCTCTTGCCCTTGCATCTGAAAATGGGGATACTACTGAAAGCATTAAGCCACGACATGGTGGGCACATTGCGAGTGTGTGATGGATTGATGGAGATATACGTTCAATTTATAACACTCCAACTTCAGTCTGGACAGAATTTCAAAAAGGAACCTTTTTGTTGGTTACAAGTATTGCACTCTCCGTTTTTCAACCTGCAGCAAACACACACTCAATAATTCATTTTTCTGATAAGATGCATTTGGACATTATAATATCTTTATATAGTAATAACTTTAAAAGTATTTATTAGTTCGTATTTAATAATATTAATAAATAACTGCTCACGCTGAGTATGCTTCAAAAAAATAGCTATAATTTAGTTGGAAATTGAATGCATTGTTGTTGCAATAATATTATGTCAAGGGAAATCTATTTATCAAAATAGAACTAAAGCTGAGGGAGGAATTTCTTTCAGTTTCTGCACCATTCTCCCCGAGTTTTGGCTCTGAGAATTTTCCGAGTTATAAAATCTGTGGGAAAGGATGATGTGATGGTAAACAAGAGTTAGAAGCGGTTTCTTTATGCAAGTCGGACGAGCACATATGCACAATATGTTCTAACCGGGATTAATAATGCAAAGCTGGCCTAGTGCGGAATACTCTTACGTGAAAGACCTTAGGGACGTTATCGTAGGAAAACACTGCTTAATCAATTTTATGGATGACTCAGCTGCATGATCTTCCTTGTGCTGTGCTGTGGTGGGGTGTGGGAGTAATAGAATGAAGTTGAATAATAGAGATGAGTTCGAAAAGCCATCGGATGATGAGGATGAGAAAGTGAAGTGACTTTCCTGCAATAACTGAGCTGTGATGTGAGTGACTAAACTGACGGCCCACTCCACTTCAAGAACAAGACTAAAGACCTAAAATTCCACCCATACTATTCTACCTTCTCACTAAGCCACTTTCTACTTACATTTATCTATGTAAAATACACATAGCCAATGTTCTAGTTACCATTTGCAAATACATAGAAGAAGAGGGATGGAATCCGGACACCGTTTCTCCTGAGACACTCTTTCTCTCACCGTGCTGCCACAGGCGCATGCAGGGCAATGTAGTTCAAGGTATATAATGTGTGTACTCCTATTATGCTTGACAAAAGTACCCACGCACATATGCATTAACTGAACGCAAAGACAACACTCTTAAGTTCTGTAAGATTTTGTATAAAGGTGCCTACTTATTCGTCAATATAGATATAATATATAAGTATAAAAAGAAAGATTTCTGTATAAATCAACGTTAACTATTCAATTATATGAAATATTCATATGTGCTTAGGTACTTTAGTCAAGCATAATAGAAATGGATACATTAAATACCTTGAACTTCCTTGCCCTGCATGCGCCTCTGCGGCCACACGGTAAGAGAAAGGGTTTCTCAGAAGAAACATTTTTCAGGAGAAACACTGTCCAAGGAGAAACGTTGTCCGCAATTCTACTTTTGTTGCGGATGTATAGATGCAAAAAAATACCTACTTAATAAACCTAACATCTTCCAGTCTAATATTATCCAATAGGATTACCTGGCTAATCATAAAATATCATTTACCACTGCACTAAATACATTAATGTATGTGTACGTATAGTAATAAGGACAAGTCATGGCCCTTTAAAAATAGAAAATTCAATAGGATTGTAGCTGGTGGCATAAATGTTTATTTAGTGACTAACAGATAACCCGGCTGTAGGTACTATCTATTTATTTATTTTTATTTATTTACGGGCATAGGTGTGATAGAAAGTAATTTTTGTATAGCTAAAAGAAAGTAACAGTGAAAAACAAAAAGAAATAATAATATATCGACAATTTAAGTAAGGAAGTAAAAAATATTTAATTAGTTGTTTGTCCTGTGTCCTGCCTGTATTCTGAAAATGCAAAGAGATTATTATTGGTAATTTGAAATATAGGTTTTTCCCATCCATATAGATATACAAATGCTTAAGCTATAAATATAATATTACATACTTTGTGTATTGAATAATATATGCAGTTAACTTGTAATTATGCCGACACATTTGCAAACTGTGCATAAAACTACAACGTCTACAGTGCAATCTAACTGAACACTAATATTCGTTCAACGAAAAATAGTGGCCAGGATATTAATTATAGTTGGATAGAGAGGTGCTATAATATAGACGTAAGTTAATGGAAATCCATTGGAGTAACCAGAGCTGAACTGGATGAATTGATGGCTTAGGAAAGGCGCTATGTGTCTAGTAAAGTTAAACTTGTAATCACATCATGCTTAATCTTTATGGCTTAAGAGAAGATTTTCCCATCAATCCAGCCAAGAGGCTAATGCTGGGATGTGAGGAGGCATTCTTTGTGTACACTTAATAATATCTAAGTAAGACGGGAGAGAACAGACATGACACTAACCGAACGGAAGCCAAATGCACTAACATTCCAGATTTATAGAATTGCGATAGACGTAGGCGGCAGGAAACTATAATCGCCCCCAACTCCTCTCTCCACTCCTCTAACTGGATATGAGTGACTGATCTAATCTCAACTTAATATTGAAGGTATTTTCATTGAGTCAGACTTCCATTTGGGAGCTGTAAGCTTCAATGGTTTAATTTTCAAATCCTCCGTTTATATGACAGCAATTATTGGTCCAGACGAGCCTGTCCAAACTGAATCGATATATTAGGGCCACAGATCTACCGCCTTCGAATTTTATTGATAGAAATTGGCACTTACTACACTCCATAGTAAAAGTTATTTTTGATATTCATTAGAAAAAGAGAACTATGTGTACAAATGTCTCTAATTTCCATTAGTAAAGTAATGGATATTAGTAAAGTATCCCCACATGTATCTACATGTATAAATAACTTTTTACAGATGTAGTTTTTGCATTAAGTCTGTTAATGATGTTTCAAAGAATTGTAGTATGTAGCATAGCTGCTTTTAAATGTTACTAATTTATAAACATCACCAAGTTTATTACATTAAACAATTTCAAGGAAGAAGCAATTAATAAGATGAATACCCAAGTGAAAGGAGACTTTCACTTCTAACCAGGCATCTTTTATTATTCGCTGATGTTATTTATTATGTCCATTTCTGCATCAATTTGTTGCACGCACCACACTTTCTATTACACGTCTAACATGGCGAATAGCTATATTATACAATGCTAGTGTGTGTAATTTAGAAAGGGCTGTGGTAAAGTACCTAAGTATATAATTGGTAATTACCTAGCTACATTATTACTACTACCTCAACTCAAGTTACAAACAAATCCTTCCAAGAAAGTTGCTATTGCACTGCAGTTTGCATGTAACTAATCGATGAAGGAAAGGAGACATTTCAGGAATTCTGTGGCAGTCTTTGTAGAAACAAAATAAATCATGTTCCTAAACAAAGAGACAGTTTGAAAGTGTTCTTGTAACGACGAGCGTAAAATAAAAGCTGGAAAACAACAATTTGTTAGCAGCTGTCACCCATCATCGATTCATTTTTCAAATCAAATAGGCGAGCAATAAATATGCATACTAATAGCAATGTGCATCCGCTAACCATTTCCATTTGCAATGCACGGGTATTAAAATAAAATTGAACATAGTTATATGTAAGTAATGTGGCTAAAGAAGTCTGAAATATTATTTGCCAACTGGGAAACACTCTACTAGGTATACTTAACCGGCACGAACCAACTTTTGCTATATACCTATTTCTTATAACTGCCTTTTCAGCCATATATTTAGAGTTGCAAATATTTGTTACTACTTTCATTTACCGGCCCTGATTGCAACTAATAAAAGCAATTCTAGTCACACCAGTCACATCTAGGTACGTACTGAAACAATCTAATCGAAAGTATACTGTCTGTAAATAGCAAACTTTCATAATAAAGTTAAGTGTCAAAAAAAGGTAAAAAATCATCAGAATATTTAATGGAAGTATGCAGTTGCATTTTGCAGTCAAGTATTACATGGGTTACAATATTTAAATAAAAATCTCATGGATTTCATTTACATCATCTGCGGTGGACATTACGACATAATATATATTCATAACCAATCTATTTGAATGAACTAATATAAATAGGAAATCCTAATAGGATTTTTTAAAGTTAAAAAATTGGCCAAGTTAACTTATTATTTAACTTGTCAGTTGTGATTGTGACACTAGTAAAAACGTTTGACTAGGTACTTTTTAGGTCTGCAAAATAAAAACTGGGCTGGAATTATTTTTCTGTTTGATTCTTGGAGTAAATCTTGTTCGTCATCCAGCAGCTTCTGGTCAACTATTAAATTATTTAGCAAAAATTTATTGAATTCATTACTAGCAAAGGATCAGCAAATATTTGGGGAAAAACCTTTGTTTTTGCCGAAAGTCATTGGCAATAACATTGATAGATTGATATTAGTATTTTAAATGGTTGCTGATGTGTCATTTCATTGGTGTACCTACGTACATGTACGGTAATAATAGTAATAAAAGAAAGTCGTAACCAGTTAATATTGAATGTCAGAAGAGTGAGTGCATATTTATTTGTATGAGCCTTTATATCTAGAAATATAAGTAGAGATCTATCTATAGCTATGGAGTTTGCAGTTGTTTGGTACATGAAGCTATGTAGTATTTATTTAGATGCTTTCTATCTAACTACTTTCAATCCCGACAAGGCAAAAAGCCAGCCACCATAAAAATTGATATATTTTATTCACATGTTTTCAGTAATGCACATGCAAAGGGACTATGTAGTCGAATGCAAGATGAACAAGGCGTAGAATGTTTCTGTATTCAGAATGTATGTATTTTGGCGAGGTTCGCGTAATAAGATAAGAATAGATGTGATGTGACTGTTGGTTTTCTTAGCTGTGTCTTTTCCTTATATGTCGCTATATGCTCTTGTGTAGTGTATTAATATCATTGAGCCAAGTTAGTTATATTTATCTGTACACAGACACATTGTTAGTATAAAGGGAAAGTGAAATCTTGGAGAAGGGAAAGGAAGAAATAGGGAGTATGGTTGAGGAATGGTTACATAAGTACATTCATAGAACAAGCGAATGACAAGCCAAACACTAACGCACTTATTGTAGCAGTACGATGTGGGTGTCCAAGATTTACACAGAACATTACTTTGCATACATGAAAGGCTCTCGGGTTTTGAGAAAGCTTTTGCTCAACCGATTCAGAGCTTTCACCGAATGAGAATAAGTATGAATATGAATATCTGTATTAAGGTACATTACACTAGATCATGATGCCAGGGAAATGGTCAGGATGAAACATGCTGATGTATCTTTCAACTATGTGTTTCCAATGCTTTCCAATCCCTTCAATTCCATTACAAAGTTAAGCATGTTTTCATTCTAACAATATTTGTCCCATTACATTAGCATCGTTGATGTTTTCTCCAACTAAACCCTCCCTCCTCTTTAGACACATATAAATATATAAAATTCTTTTTTACCAATCTCCTCTACACTAAAGGATAATAGGATAAACAAAATGGAGTTTTTTATTTTCTTAAATGTAAAATCTATTCCCGTAAGTAATAGGCTTGTAAAAGTAAGAAGATTTTTGTTTGTAAACCCAAATAACAGTAGAAATATGGCTAAACATTTCTCTTCCAAACAAGAGATACGTCGCTAAACACGTGCCAAGCTTTAGCACGCTCTTATGTAAAATGCAACCCGTCGCGAAAAACTTAATTATTAACGCGTGACAGATTACCACCAAGTAGCTTTCCCAGTGCCAAGTGGCTTTTTGAAAATATTAGTCATGCCTATTTGGACTTGGAGAGAATATTAAAATCCCGTTGATTTCAAAGCACATGAATTTATCTAGCTATAATATTACAGAAAATTTTTTGACGAAAGCTTTTCTTTGAAGTTCCACATGACATTACTAAACTAAAGTTTTCTGATGGCGCAGTTACTATATATTTGTAGTTAAGCATACAGTGAGTGTATATTTTTAACAATAATTTCCGTTTTCTATCAAAGACGGGCTATTAGCCTCTGTTCTTTGTCATCATCACACTTGATCACACTGTGAATGCAAAAAGCAATTTTGTAATTACGTTGTAAGTCAGAATGGAGATGAAAAATACGCATTATAATGACGTATAGCGACTGTGTTGATTAATTTAAGGTGCTTTATAGGATTTCTTTAGTGAGTAACTTTTAAGTTATGTTCAAAAACAGCAAGATTTGAAATACAAGTTCCGACATGTACTTTGTTGAACACAATAGACTGGTTTCGACTGGATATACAATGCTATTATTATTTACTTTAGAATGTGTATATGAGAAAGAAAGAGCATACCTTTTTAGAAGTCGAAACGCTCAATCATTTTATTCATGCAACATTTATCTACAGTAATCCATCAAATTCAAAGAAATCAGGGATCCGCTTAATGCCATGTTTTCGACGCTTAAAAGCCGTCGAATATTCAGAGTCAATGTCTTGGAAGAAATGGTCGTTATGTTCGCCCTATTTTATTGATCAGAACGAAGAACATGCTATATATGCTATATGTATATAGATACATATTAAATATTATATAGGACATAAGACGTTCTTATACATTTCTTCTTCAGAATGCGGCTTACGTAGTTACTATATACACAGGGAACTAGAAACATTATAGATGCTGCTGGCAAGTGGAGAAACTGTAGTTTACTGCCTATTCATGCTAGGTTACCTATATATTATTTGATTATAGCGAAAAGGCTTTTGTTTACATACACATAGGTATATGCTAATAGTGTAGAGTCTTGTAGCTAGCTTCTAGATGAAAAGGCAAAGCTTAAGGAAGAGAATAATGTAAGTAATGGTAGTTTCGTTCAAAGTCTTATCCGAGGAACACAGTCTGTAAGTAATAGTGATGACATTCTTGTATTTATATCCCTCATATTAGGAACAATGGCCAAGGCATATTACGGACAAAACCATAATACTCGAATACAATCTCGTAAAAGTGACTATATGTAGTTTGTTGTAGTGCAGTCTCAAGTTGATGGTGACACTATGCTGGAATTACATGTAGGGCATTTATATCTCTAAGTTTCACTCTTAGAATAAACAACGAGATAGAATGTTTAGCTATAAACCATATCCAATGAAACAATGTCCTTTAAGAAATGACACTATTGCGCATCCGTTTTACCACTTTATAGTTAGCGTCTCATCTTCTTAGTCTCTTGTCCGTAGTCCATAAGTAGTACTCGTTCCTTCAGTTACAGATAATAATATTATTACACTACTTTGCCTAATTCAGCATCACTAGAAGACATCCAATCCCTAACTATAGATACTTTCTCTGTATACCTACCTACACGGAATTTATCTCGTAAGCATTGCACATACACACTATACATAAATACTTAAATAATAGTCCTTAGTCCTTGCATATATTTTACATTTAACTCTATGTACTACGTAGTGCGTATGTAATGTGTAGTAGACACGTAAGGGACTATATCCTCATCAATCCCATTTAATCAACACCATTCTCATTTTAGTGGCTGCCGAAATGTGCCAAGAAAGTTAAACTACATACCTAAGCTACCTACCAATCCGATGTGTACGCTGTACACACACAATATAGTTTACATTATAGGTAAAGCTTGCTAAAACCAATATTACCAACTGTGTGATGTGAAGTACAATACATAATGTATTAGCTATACCGCTTTCCTTTCTCTCCCTTATGCAAAAGACACGAGACATTTAGCTTTAGCCAGAATGTCGCAATAATTGAGAATGTTAATTTCGAATACATAACAAAGATCCTATCGCATATATTTTCCGTTGCACATGCAAAGGACCTTTCTACTTTCTATGCATATCCATCCTAGTAATAATTCCTATATCAGACACAGTGCTCTGAAACATATTGAATTTAGGATTATTCTATAATAACTGCAACATAGATAACAAGTTTTCGTAGTACAGAGTTAATACATATAGCTTACCACAAGAATCCCATAACACTTCAGTAGAAATTTACCCCTGCAAAATCTTAATTCCCTAGCCTGTCGTCTAAATACGTGTCATTACGCTACACTTGCCATGAGTCATGAATAGTGGACGAACCCAACATGAGTTAAACCAATCAAATGCGTAAATTATAGAAGGTTATGCTACAATTTTGAATAATTGGTGGCCCGATTCGGTTCACAATTTTCTGTTTTCGTTTATTCATGCCTAACGACTGTTTCAAGGTTTTCCTGTTTTCGTACCTAAAGCTTCCTAAAGAAAAAATAAAAAAATCTAATCTTTCAAATAATAATTAATTATTAATAAAATTATTTACGACTTGTGTTTTACTGAAATTAGTAGAAACACTTCAGAATACCGAATTGTGTTACGTGAAATCTGTAGTTACTAATTTATTCCGGTTTCATTTGATGCCCTTTTACACCTACTTCTTATCGGTCGATGAAGTTTTTAAGTTTTACTTTCAAAGGGCTAGGAAAGAATCTTCCGTGGTTCAATGGCTGTAGACAGCTGTTGATACAAAATTTGGAAATGTTTGCTGTAGAATCCTGTCCAGAAGGTACAAATTCTTTTGTAGTAGCATCTTGTTGGCCGAACTGCCATTGTGCAATTTTTATTTATATGGAGGAGGGTAGCAAAATTGTGCCATTATGGTACCTACATATATCCGGTACTGTGACTCTATCGTATTTACTGTATTTACTTTCCATTGCCATGAACGGACATGTGCGATAATGTGTCGTTTCACACTATTCAGCAATTCTTTATCAAATTGTACTGGATGACTGAGCCAGATAGGACTATATGGACACATGTCAAGGTTTAGGTCTTTCCAAAAGTTTGTCATTGTTGGACTTCCAGTCGCATCTGTCATTTACTAACAAGTCTAGAAATATTCTCACTTGCCTCATATCTTTGGTTGTGTCACCCTATTATGTGAAAAATCGAGAATCATTTCAGAAGATAAAAAAATAATTTTTTCGGTTATATAAAAGACTAATCTTAATTAGTCTTTCTAGTTTTATATTGTTGAAAATATTATAGATGGCTATTGGTAATTTTGTGTTTGTATTAAAAATAGGTAAAATCAAAACGGAAATAAGTACCTAGATAAAACATTTTGCGATAGAATGAGTAGGATTTAGTTATTAGAAGTGAACATGGCGCTACAGAGAATATAATTTGCGGGGATAGAGAAGAGAGAGATATTGTCCATGTCACGGTTGACTCGCGAAATAAAAGTATTATTTATGCGGTTCGGATCACTCAAGAGAGAATTATGTAAAGAGAGTCGACACCACGGCTCACCGGTAATCATTTCCGAAACGGTTTCTCATAGCTTCTCGTTAAACTCCTAGTCGTCGACATTTATATTCTGCTAGAAGGGGAATGGGGAGGGGAGACAGGATCCAGAAGAGAACGAGAGCTGAACATAAAGACAGGCGTAGGCAGTTCAACCACACGAAGGCAGCCAAGTCAAGAGCCGACTTCTCATTTCCAACTTGTTACTTGACTCATACATATAATATGATCGTAGAACACAGAACTCCGTCTGCACTCCTATTTATTCACTCTCTTCTGGCTATGTCACCATTCTGACATCTCATATAGCATAGATGCCCTAGTAGCTTTATTACTATCCTATGCATGTACGTACTAATTTATATACGCTCAACCTCAACACTCACTATATCAAGTATAAGTTACAATTAGCAGTGGAGATGACATAAATAGTGCAGAGGTTAGAGTAATTTCTATTCCATAAATTCTTGAAAATTCCAATTAGCCATGACAAATTGTATCTAAGATCTGCTTAAAACTTTATCCTATGGACTGAATCTAAATTCCCTCCTAACCTACATACTTAATCATAAAATCTATTGTGCTGATGCCCTATTTAATCTTATTAATGAATTAATGACCATACAAAAATGGTGTCCACACCTAAACTGTCTACAAAAAAAACGTTATTTTACACTTTCAAGTGTTACAGAAGTTAAAATAAGATTAATGAGTATTTTTTCTTATTTTCATGCAAAATCTCGAATATAAATACGCTAATTTTTAAGAACATTAAAAAATTTGTAGTATATATACAAATCAAAGAAAAAAAACAGCATATGATTACTTTTTTGGTATTTAAGTGTTAACGACAAGAAGTGGGAAAGAGTTTCTTTTTTCAAGAGATAGTCTTTCATTCATCTTGAATTTCTCCCCTCCAGTAAAAGGATGGAATCCCTGAGTTGTAGTTAAAGGAAAGATGTAAAATTTATGTTTTTCGTTGAAAATGTGCGTGCGAGTTTGAATGGGCAGAGTAGGGCAAAGCGTGCACTGCACACCCGTCTGTGGAATGTATAGCAAGTGTGAGATAGAGAAAGTGAGCTAAAGTCAAAGTTAAGTCTCTGCTAGATAGAAAGATGGGTTGAGTAAAAAACTTGACTTGTTGGCAATCGCTGTGGCTTCGAGTTGGAGGAAGTTACAAGAAGGGAGAGAGAGAGAGCGAGATGGGAAAGTGAAATAGTTTAATGTCTGAAACTTGATATAAATTTGTATATACTTATCTGTGTCTACATGGATTGGTTTTTCATAAGGCTTTCTCTCTACATTGAATTTATGCCACTTATGTTATGTTCTCACATTGAACAGAAGAGTATCGAGTGTTAGAGTTTATGTATGCGAATTCGTAACCTTAACTCGTGTTCTATTGATTTTTTTCCAGTTCCTCCGCGAGAGCCCATCATCAAAGACGAGACGAGGGCGGAACGAACGTTGTTTGTCGGGCCCTACACAGAAGGATCGTCGTTGACACTACATTGCCACACTGACGGAGGTACCCATTGTTTTTTGCTGTCAATCATTGTCTTCTCTAACTATAGTAGTCTGTTGTGTATATTTTATGTATTACATCCTGTTGGATACTTTAAATATATAAATGGCTATAGATGTAACTACCTGTCTGGGCGGTGAAAGTGTAATATGCATCAAGTTGAAAGCTGGGGAAATATAGAAGGCATCAAACCGCATTGACATCAAAGGCAGCAGGTTGCAACTTGCCATAAATATTTGGATGCTTAGTCCCTCTCTCTCTCTCTCTCTCTCTCTACTTCTCACATCTTTCACATTATAAAGCAGAGAGGGAAAGGAATATGAAGTGAAAGGACATGAACCCGTATTTCTGGCTTTTAATTCTATTAAATGGGATTTGCACAAAGAGCTGAGAAATTAAAATTAATGTTCAGCGATTTGACTTTGTCGACTGGAAACACACAGAAAGAAAGAAAGAAATATCGCCGTGTTACTTTGCACTGTATTAGGATTTCCACTTGTAGTCGGCGTAATTTCACTTTGTAGCTTTGAAACGTAAGTAATGCATAACTCAGAGAGCAATAGTGTAGGTAGCACTCTCAGCGAACTTTTCCGAGAACTTCTATACATAGATATACACTTATTTATAGAAAGTAGAGAAGAGAGCAGAGCGTGTATGAGAGAGAGAGAAAGAGAGATGGAGATAGGGATGTAGCGGGAGATGGAGGGACAGAGCATTAAGGAAGAATAGTGTCTAATAGAAAAAGTAATGTGAAACGATCTTAGGACCTGCAATACAATCCAATAAGTAAGCCCTAAAACTTCTCAAATTGCTGAAGAACAAGACGGAAGGTTGAAACAAACGCTCAATAAAAATTTGCACGGGAAGGAATGGCATCAATTGCTCACACTAAAAAAATGGAGAAAGTCCTAGCTTTGTCTCGGCTAAAGGGCAGAGGAGTGCACGCTTATGTTAGGCCTCACAGATCCACACACAACAAAAAGTGCACTAAAGGGCTTTGAAGGAGTAATGTAATAGAAAGGAATAGAATGCTACAATCTACTGTGCTCTAATGCAATTCTACAAATTCCTACGGTTACAAGTAACTACATTGTGTCGCAATACGGCATTTGTACTCTCCTCAACTCCTCTCACTCTTATCTCACCGACCTATCGCTTCCTTCGCCCAACAACTTCTCAACTCTTTGCATTTATATTACGTCAGGGTAAAACGAAACCTCTGCCTCTTTTCTTACACTCTCTCTCACTCACTTCAAACCATTCGGATTTTTTAGATAATCTCAGGAATCCTTACTAAATTTGATCATACAGAAATAATACCAACGACAAAGCATTTTTTAGCCTATACAAGGATCTTTGTTAAACTTGACTTGACGGTTCGCAACTAAATATTTTCAAAATTGAACTTACACACTCTCAGTATAATAATATTATTTTTCCAATATTTTTAATAATACTATTGCCTATATCAGTAATAATTTGTGTTCTTTATTAGAGTGGTGGCTTTGACTTAACGTAACTTAGTGTTGACGTAGAAAGGGCAAAAATTGGAACATATTTTGCTTACTTAGAGGAATCGAAAAAAAATTTTTTTTTAAATGCCCTCTTCTTGTATTTAATGATATGAAGCTCCCAGTGACATTTTCGTAACTCTAGCTTTAAAATCTTCATCAAAGGTACCTAATAGGTGACTTCCTGTCAAATCAATTAAGAAATTGATATTTCATTTTTTTGTACATATGCGCTAAGCGCTATGCCCCAAAAAAATTTTTTTTTTCATTCCCTTTATATAATTTTGGGCCCTCAATAAAAGTGAATATGAAAATAGTAATGATGTGCTTTTGGGATAGATGATAGACGAAGGAAAGATGTATTTTTGCTCAAAGCATCTGGCTAATACCTCACCTGCCTGACTTATGTGCATGAACAGATATATAAATTATCTTTGCGTAGCATGGTATGTTGTTTGCAGGTAAACTCCATGAGGAATTTTTTGTAGAAATTAATTACCAGTCTCATTTCAATCCAGCCATCAAACAAAATCAATCTGAGCACTGAGTCCGTTCTTGTTTTGCACAAGATCAGTATTCATGTTCGGTAAATAGATGCATGCTAATGCAAATATCTCTTCGGTGGAATTATTATTTGCCTTTGCAATTTTTCAAGACAGAGAGGGAGAGAGAGGCAGATTGGCAAGTTCAAAGTAGTCTCGTTTTTGCATTTTTAATTCACGCTCTGCTGTTTTGAGTTTCCAGAGAAAATATTTAATTTGATTCATAGAATTTCTGTCTTAGCTGTGTGCATGAGTAGATGTAAAACAATATATATCTATAGGTATGGGCAATAACAGGTGTAGCTAATAGTATTTATTTACTTCCATGTAATTCCAGGACTAACCATGAGAATGAGCAGATACATTTACACATTATTATGTCTAAACAGTAGTAACTAACTGAAGAGAGTCAGGAGAGACTTTTATTTTTTGTTGTTCCAATAATCCAATCGGCAGTCTTGGTGGTGTCAACAGAGTGATTTTATTTCACTTTCTCATCGTATCGCATGCTTATGGGTGAAAAAACTAATAAAGTCACCCGTACACATTTTGTGTAATTTTTGTAAATCACTAAGCGCCATGTGGTGATATAACTGCAGTTAATTAAATTACGATCGTTGAAAAACTATTGACATGTGGTAATTATTTCGATTTCCCTAAGTAGAGACTGACCATTAAGTAATTGAGCAATTTTTAATTTTCTCTCCTATAAGTTTAATTGGAAATTTGAAGTGAAGAGTTACACATACAGTGCTTTATTAAAAGCCCTGTAGATTAAACCTACGCACCAATAATGTATAGCAGAATGTACTCTCCTGACATTAAATGACACATTAGTACGCGCAAAAGTTTGGATTTGCATAAGGTCGATTGTAGACGTCCATTGTAGTTTTATATTCTGTGTGACAGGAGAATTTCTTTTGTTGTATGGCAGTAACTGTACTTGCAGTACCCGGCCACAGCGTTATTTCTATGTTTTTAGCCATACATTTAAATATGTTTACATAGTATGGAGTTGGGTTGGAAGTTATTTTTGTTGTGAAGTGTTTTCTGTTAGCCTCAATGAGCAGTCTGACAAGCCAACCCACGCAATTGCTTTATAAACAACTTTTAAACATTCATAACCATCGGTATTCGAAGTCAAGGCACATTTGACAGAACATGCGAGGAGAATGGTGTGTTGCTTATTTATTTGTGTGTGTGTGTGTGTGTGTGTTTAGAATAGGATACATGCTTTTGCGCTTGTTTATTTATATGTATGCTTAAGCTGTCATATTCTTGTGTAGGCCGAAAAATGTAGGTAAACATGCAAATGAACATGCGATTTACCCTAGCTGTTCCATTTCCCAGTTGGCAATTACATGTTAGTTGCAGCTAGGAAACTTTTCCCTGGAATTTTTCAAACGATTGAACCGACAATAAAAGTTAATGAAGGTGTTGGATTAATTTCGTGAATGTTTGATCAAGAAAATAATCATTTTTAAAATTTACATGCTCATTTAGCCTAGTATTTAGCTTAGAGTGAGTTGTAATGCATAACAATCTCTCTGTAAGTTGACGGAACGTTTGGAGTTTGCCTAGGAAAGAAAAGAACGGAGTATTTTGTGGTGTGACTGGACTTGGACTACCGTGACAATGAGTTGACTTATTATAGGCGAAAGTCGACGTAGCGTCAATTTATTGGATTTTTTGTTGTTCACAAACTCCCATATTTGTCACAAATGATTTCTTATGTTTCTCAAAAGCAGTTGCCAACTCTCTGTCCGGCTAACTCGCAGATTTTTTTTCCTCCGGCAAAGTCACAGAAAGAAAGGACATAAACCGTAGAGAAGACTTGCAGTTTTAGTATTCCTTCCATTACACACAAATCTAGTCCAGAGCTCTGTCCAAGTCTTTTTCAAGCTGGATAGCTGTGCTAACTTTCTATGCACTATAGTCCCTAGGAAAAAAGTTCTATAAAGATGGCTATATTGACACAGTCTCCAAACTGGCCGCGCTTCAATTCTTGTGATGATTTCATTGAAAAATATTTTTGGCCGATATTTAATATGGGTTATATACAGTGAGCTATGCTATTGTTTTAACTCCAATGAGAGGGAAAGCCCGTAGCATAGCAGAGGTAGACATTACTTGTTTGAAATATACGACATTTACCCTATCGTTGCGACAGGCTTGATTTTACTTTCTACTTAATGCTTAAATTCTTCTCGCAGAAATTAAGCTCCAGATTCGATTAGTGTTTATTGTTTCCCGTGCAGTATAAGGTGGAAGATTAGGTATCTTAATTGTTACGTGAATGTAAAGTGTTTCAGTTGTGTCCATTCAATATTGGATAGAAATTAAGTTCAATTTGTATTTTACCATCAATGTAGTTATAGATATAAATGGAAAATTTTTGATCATAGCCAGCAGTTTTTTTACGTACCTGTGCGTATGTTGATTACTAGCAAAAACATTACATGTAGTGTGTAATATTGTATTATACAATGTTTGCCAGGTACATTTAAAGAGTGCAAAATATCTTCGAATAAACACAATATTTATGGAAATAGGATACCTATCCCTCTATATAGTAATACCCACGTATAGGACGAAATAATTTCTGTGAAATGGACTTTGCTAAGCCAGCGAGGTTTCATAAGGAGGCTACAGCGACATGATAATTAGAAAATGCTATTAGGCATGCAAAAATAAAAACTAAAAACTTTGGCAATAAATCCCACATTTTCTTTTCTTTTTAATGCTCTTTCCAGTTTCATGACTAGCGATTAGTTGACAATTCACCGTCATATCACGGTATGAAAATGAATTATGAAAGGAAACGTCCTAAGATTGTAGGTATCGCTAAAAATAAGGAAGATTGGAAGGAAACTACACTAAGGTAGCCAGAATGTAATTTAGACCACGTTTAGATTAGGATTGTTTCATGCACATTTTGCAAAACTTTTGCACTAGGGTTGTTGCTGTGTAGCTTGATGAGTTATTTTTGCACTGCTCTATGCTCTATGAATGTATGCCTTCTAAATTGTGTTTCCATGTTACATGTAATAATAAATGTTTCCATAATAAATAGATGGTTAAAAAAGGTGAAAAATATTTATAGGTATATAGGACAATTCTGTACACAAAAATTCCAATACCCACGTCCGCTTTTACAGGAATATAAACTGCGGAATGCGATCATAAACTAATCAAAAAATAAATAAAATCCATTACTACGAAAAATGCTATCGTCTATATTCCACAAAATAAAACGTAAATATATATTTAATGAAAATGGTTTTTAAAGGCTATCTCTCCGAAATGATTTATTTTAAAACGTGCGTTAGTCTCCATAATGATCAAGTATTTAAGACAAGTCACAGGTATTCATTTTCTAATCACAATGATAATTTCAGTGGTCAATGGTCAGTTTTGTAATTTTTGAAGATATTGGCCTATAAATTTGTTAACGACATCTGTGGTTTTAGGGCGTTCCGTTTTAGCGTGGAATTTCCATATTAGATTTCTTGCTTTGTTAATCTTGAAGCGTGATGCTGACAGTGCAATTCAGGGAGAGATAGAGTACCTTAGGTGTAGTAACTTGGTGTAATGGGACGTAAACAATTTATCGATCTAGATTCCTGGAGCTAATTAAATCTAAATCAATTATATTCTTACGCTAGGAGCCAGTCTGTGTTTGTCAAATTGGAAATGAGCTCTATAAATTGTTTGGAAAATAGTGTTTAGTCGTAGTTCAGCACCTACCTAAGTGAGCTCACGTGTAACTGAGCCTTTAGCAGTTCTGAAACTCTGTTAAGTAAATAAGATATGCCATAGTGCACATATGGGATACGTAGAGTTAATGATCATGCATAATATAAATATTAGTTTTGAGTAAACAATAGTTAGACTTAGTTTCCGAGTTGCAGCAATGTTGGTCGGAAAAGAAGCCCAGTAATCAAAATAGAGGCATTTACTATGCATGCAGTAAGTATTTGGTTCAATCTGGTACAGACATGTCTACCGATGCGTATATTATAGTATACAGACATACAGTAAATGATATCCTGCTTGTAAGTAAACAAAAGATCCTTTGCTTATGTTATATTAGGGAAAAGTTTGCCTGAAGGGAATGATTCTGCTCAATTTGCATCATTTGCACATGCATAATTAAATAAATGACGCAAGCAGATTCCTTTAACGTGATAAATCTATAGTTTTCAACTGTGAGCAAAAGGCTCTCTATGATAAAATGTATGTTCAAAGTTTTAAAAGCTATCAAGCGCTAAAACTAAAACAAGAAATTAGCAGGTGTAATTTGGACTATAAACATAGAATTGTTACTGCTATACATTTATACATGTCCTACCTTAAGACTTTCAGGATATGCATATTATAGGTACCTACGTAAGCTTAAAAGCTAGTTACATAAGCTTTTGCTTAGAAATTCTTACAATCACTGGAGGGCTATTTTGATAGAATTTTTAACATTTAGTCCTAATTTTAGTAACTGCTTCAAGTAGCAACACATCAAAATACTGTGTTTAATATTAAGTTAAAAATAAATTGTTATAATTATGTACAACGGTGATTTTCAAGAAGCTATGTGAATAAAAGAGATTGATTGGCTGAAAATCAAGTGAAAATTCCTTCCATGCTTGTACTTAATTGAATGTCTAAACTTAAGTAACAATTTAAGTTGTTTATATTATCCACAAATAAAAGATGATTGTTAAGCAGCCAGTAGCAGGTTCTATTTTCATTCCTAGCTGCTACGTATGAAACTATATTTTAATTAATTTGTATCGAATGTATTTATTTCTCGGAAAATTGTCTCTTCCAACAGATTTGTGTACTACTAAGTGAAAGTAAGCCAACAAGACACATCGTTTCTGTATTTATAACTTATTTCTATGATGTATCATTGGTCGTAGCTATTATGATGTTATGCTTTTTGTTATGCCTATACATAAACACAATATGTAAGAGTTACTTGGTTGTTTAGATTTGATATTCCAGTTGAATCATCAAACGTGCCTAAGCAAAGATTTATTTAGCACGAAGTTGAGTAAACTAAATAAAAGGAGAGAGAGAGAGTCAAAGTAGCAGATGTGTTCTGCTCGAGTTGGTTAGTTAGTAGTTTGTAATCTACAATTCCACCTTATGACATACTTAACTTCAATATGAAATGTGATGGGAGCAGTCGATCAACAGAAAGTTAACTAACCAACTCAGAAGACGAATATCTTCCATTGCAAGAGAAGTGTTAAGGAGTAGAGGGAAGTTTTGAGTGATATCCAGTAAGGCATTCCATTGTTTATACACATAGGCATGTAAAGATTCAAATTTGGCTATTTATGCAATAGAAGTACATTGTACGTGTATTACGTGTTTTGTTTGTTGGCTGTTGAGTGGGTGAAAATAAATAAGGAGGGCAGACAGGCATTTGTTAGCTAAAGAGAAGCTGACTGAAGAGAGAGAGAGAGTCTTAAATGAAGGCTCTGTTCTGTAGACAGTTTTACTGACGGTTCTATTAAAGGAAAGATACAGAGGAAAGGGAGTTCATCGAATAGCCAACCCATTTCTAGTCAAAGTCATAATGAAATTGACAAAGAGCCTTTCTCCTTTCATTTGTTATTGGCTTCTCGAGATTCTGGGTCTCTGTAGCTCTGCAAATAGTCTAACCACTTCCATCCATTCCTATTTCTTTACTAAAGATACATTCATTTCATTTTATGGAAAGAGAGTCTCTTCGCATAAGTTTCCATGTCTAAGTCCTGCCTCCGTTTAAATGGCTATAGTAGTTGATTCAATGGTGAGAAGTAGAGATGCAAGGAAACAATTGGATTTTAGTTATTTTGTCTTCAGTTGACTTGTCACAAGGCATAGTGCTACTTACCTCTATACTCTCTTTATGTCTTACATAACTGCAGTTCTCTAACTTTGTGATTTGTAACTTAACCTGCTCGTCCAATTCTCCTACGACTCACTCTCAGACCCTGTGAAACTAATCTATGCATTCTCTGAGGTTTCCTAACTATTCTCCCACACAATAGAAGAAAACACATCTGTTTCTTACATACCTTCATACATACACTTATCTTTAGTTAGGCAATCCTTACTAACGCGATTATGTCCCATAGAGCCTGCAGATTTGCCAAACAAAATTATTCCATTCAAATGAGGCTCAAAATTTCCGAGAGCTTCAACCAAACCTTGTCTTTCCATTTACGACAAGAATGCCATCAAAAGCTTTGATTTCCTCTTTATATCAACAATTTCATAGTTACTTTCTAAAAGCTCCTACCAGAAATTCCTATTCGTGCCAATACCTATCCTAACCCTTTTATTTCAGTTCAATGCATTTCCTGTTCCTTTTATTTCCTTTCGTTTTCATTCAAATTATTATCAATAACGAAAATAGACGATTCAAAAGTTTAAATATTGCAGTCATACTTGGACTTTTCCCTAAAAGATTTATCTAATTAGTATTTTCATTCGTTATTGGCAGATATAACAACTCTCTTTAATTATAAGCAACTTGACTTCAATAGTATTATTATTTAGAATAAATCATCTTCATTATTACTATCGTTTTCCTTTGAATCCCTGAATTGTTACACTTTTATGTCGGTCTATGCAGGTCTGTTATGTCTCTGTATGCAAATTAAAGTCATCAAACTGAGTTTCTCCAAATGAAAATACTTAATGTCAAAAATCTTGGAACCACCTACAAACTTTCAAAAGGGATATGTTATATGATGCTAGTTTACTATGCTATACCCTTAGCTACTTTTTTAATGCTAGTTTGGCTACATTGTGTGGACACAATGGAAGTATACAAAGTTGGAAACTATTTCATTTTAATTTCTAATGTTGAAATCTCATTGTGGAAAGGTTGAGGCATAAATGAGAACTGGTCACTGTATGGTGACAATAATATTATTAGATGGTTGGTTGGTAGGTAGCTTTTGTGAAAATGGCAGTCTGGTTTTATATGCATATGGACTGAGGACAAGGACGTACGTTAGGTGAACTATCTAAATATGCGGCGGCAATAAAGTATAGAACTAAGTTTCCAAATTCAGACATACTGCAAAATTGGGAGTATTTGTAAGAGTAGTAAAGTTAAAGTCTCAATAGCCAGGAAAGCACTTTCAGGGGACCATCTGCATTTATTCAAGGGGTATGGAGAGTGCAGATACGGTGGTGGTGTGAATGCATGCAATCTAAATCATTTGGATGGGAATAGTTTCCAGAATTCTTCTCTAGGGCGATTAATCTGACTGAGTAATATTTAATGAATTTCCCGCAAAATTTACGAGGACTTTGTGTTTTTCTGAAAATAATTTATACTATTTGGATATTTGCTAAATGCAAAACTTTTACAAAATGCATTAAAATAATAGCTCTCCATAAACTAACTACTTCTGATTAGCTTCTCTTTGGTTCTATGTAAAAGTATGCATTCTTATATTATTAGGCTTATACTAAAACTATGCATGACTAATAAACATTAGCTTTCAAAGTAGCTCTCGGGTTAATGTCATAAGTATGCCATGCCGGCTAAGATCAAACAATATCACATAATACAACAATATATTCATTACCAAAATACTTTTGTAAGTTGAGTTATATAAATCCTTATATATCCCCCTCAGGATATTCCTTTGCTTTGATGCTGCAACATAAATAATGTATAATATATGTACAATATTGTAAAGAATCCTATTATCCTTAATGCAAATATTTATATCCGTCTTTTGTTAGGAAAATCTT
>JAAAYG020010646.1:19709-63810 GCA_009936455.2 Tomocerus minor | reverse complement strand
TGGTTGCTTTACGGTTGCGTTTTATATTTACAATCTAGAGTTGACAGTTTTACAAGGTAAAAAATATTCCCATTTTAATTATGAAATACAAGAATGGAATTTTCTTGTTGTTTTCGGCTTTGCTGTTCTGTACTATTCCATTTGCGCTTTATGTACATTTCAAAGTGTACTTTAAAGTAATTTATTATCACTGAGTTTTACTACGTCATATTTTCTGTTGTCTAAGGATTTGGATTGTAGTAACAGAATATTAGTAGAAAATTGACAACAAGTCCCATTGTACCCAACTAAGAAATTGATCATCCCCCAATCGACTCACTCCGAACTCTGCAAATCGTAAAAATTTTCATAGAAAATTGTTTAAAAGTATTGCACATAATTAAATATCATAATATTTGTATTTACAGGCGCCACTTCATAGACAGCCAGGCGTTGGGTGAACATAATCGCAGCAAAGCTCATAAGAAGAGATTGAAAGATTTGCTGGAAAAACCGTACTCAATTGAAGAGTCCGAAACAGCTGCTGGCCTTGGAAGTTACGTTGTTCCTGAAAAGCCGGCTGCAAAATTGGACACGGATTTGTGATACATGAAGCATTACTTATATTTGTTAAAAACCTTCTTTAATCATATCTAATCTAAATTTAAGGTGAGACAATCCTGTTCCGGCTTAATTAACTGGGCGTAGTATTTTTGCACGCCATTCAATAATAGTTATAATATTATAATATCCACACTTTCTTATGTAAATTTAAATAAATTTCTTATGTCATTAATTAAACTGTTAAATCGTTTTCTAGTTACTGTTAAAAATGCTTTCTAAACGTGGAGGCCTCTTAATCAGAGTAGCAAGTAATAAGGCGAATTCTGACGTTTCACCTGCAGATTTGGAAGCTATTGTCCCTAAAGGTCAATCACAGTTACATCCTAAAAAAATTAGGTAAATATTTTTGTGATAAATTCTTATCCACTGTATGAATAAAAATCTATCGCAAATAAATAGAATATGTATGTATACATTTAAATTAATCATATGTAATATTTGGGATTCAATAACTCAATATGTAATTAATTAAAAAATAATATGTATTAAATTAAATTAAATCCTTTATAGAAATTTCTCTTTGAGGAGATGTACCGAAACAAACAGTGAAATATTGCAACCGGTCTTGGACTTCCAATTTGTGAGTGAAAATGAAACGAACCTACAAAAATCCATTGACGCACGGGGTTTAGTTATAGAACGTAACGTAAAAGAGCTTTCGAAATTGTATGAAAAAGTGAAAAGTTGCAAAAGAGAATTGGACGCACTTAAGTTGGAGGAAACAGAAAATATTAAGGCATTTAATGCTATCAAAACAAAAAATAAACAGATCATGTCGGAGGAGTCCGAAGATAAAGTATTTCAAAAGATACAAGAAAAGGGGAGGGATATTCGAGAGCGATTAAGAAATGCCATTCAAAACTATCATGAAGCAAATGATGAACTTGTTGAAGGCATCATTCAGTTGCCCAATATATTGGATCCTGAAACACCAATCACTTTTCCTATTTTGCTGAGACAAAATATCGCCCCTGATTCGGTTACTTCTTGGAATTCTTGCAGACATGCTTTGAGCGTCGTAGCTGGTAAGGCACTGTTCATTAACATGGATCGTTTAATTCTAAATTAAAACTTTAAAACTTATAAGCCTTAATACAGTTAGGCTCACATTCTTAATAAAAGACGGTTTTTCCACTCTCACTCCCATTTTCAAGAATGGGAGTGACAGTTTGAAATCCCCACTCTGCTCTCCCATATTTTTAAACAGTTTCAGTTCTCCCTCCCCAAAGTGTACGGGAGAGTGGAATTTGGAGAGAAATGATGAAGTTAGAAATTCCAATATAGCCTTAGTATTTTTACCTACTCCTTTCCTAACATTAACGTTTATATTGTTTAGTTAATTACGTTTACAGTTACTAATGTATATACTAGTGTATAGTTTGTAGTAACAAATAATTAGTATTTGATTGGACGGTAATAGCGCCTCCTTGATTCCACAGTACATTGGCAAAATGGCAATGCATTCGCTTTTCTTATGATATAATTTAGCATGTGCTCTTGCCTTACTAATTGCTAATAAGTATTATTTAACTATATATAGATATCATTTTCCATGACTTAAAATTATTAAACTAAAGGCCGTAGTACGAACCTCGTCTGAAGTTCTGAGGGCTATGCAAAATGTCCTAAATGCATGGAAATCGGCGTCTTGATGACATCTCAATATGAAAAGACGACTGTCATAATACGAGCTTGAGTTTATTAACAACTTCCTGTATTTTTCAGACTATCATTCCCCAGGCACTAGCGAGGAATGGATGCATCAAATCCCAAAGTTACGAAATGCTGCAACAGAGCAGGACTTATCAATTTTGGCTTCGGAACAACTTCAATTACAAGGCTTTTCAGAAGTTGGCCCAGTAGATACGGTGCTAAAAACATCACTTAATTCAGTAGAAATGGACACGAATAACATAATTCGTCTACGAGAGGTAATAAAACGAAGTCAATTTTTAATACTTGTTATCTGGATAGCTAATTAAGAACTCATCCGTGCAGTATCCATAGCTGTTATGTTTAATATTTGATGTGAATATGTCTGAAAGTAAACATATTGTAGGAAGGTTTAAAATACAATTCTATTACTTGGCGATTCTATTGGTCCCCTAAAACATGTAAATATAAGATTCAAAAATATCTGAATTCACTGTGGTAGTAAAACTCAGTTGTACCTTTCATGAAAGATAATATTTTTTTAATTTAGTGCACCGCCAAAAGTTGGGATTCTTACTACGCGACATACCTTACTGGGTCGTCAAGGCTTCCTTCTCTCTTTATGATGTATTCTCAGTCGTTAGTCGAAACCAGTACAGTGTTTCCACTTCGAAATTTTGTTATTGCACATTCAGAGTTGAAGGATAAAGCAGGTACGGTATAATAAAAATAATATTTAAATTTTATGCTTGAAATGAAAATAAAAAAACGGCAACTTTAAGAAATTCAAATTATGTTTCACCTTTTAATTGAATACAATTATAATGTTTTTTTTTTGTTTTTAAGGTTTTATCAATAACAATCTCATCGCACATTGTATTGTTGCATGCCGTGATAAGGAATCAATGGAAATAGAATTTAGCAACCTAAGCAAATTCATGGAGGAATTCTACGCATATAAAGTGGGTATTAAAAGATTTCAAACGCAATGTGTGCCTGGTATTGAGTTGGCTCCCTATGAGAGTAAAAAATATATCTTTATCACAAACAAAAGCGAAAGCAGTTCACCTAGACTGATTGGAGAAATTTCAATAATTGGAGACCATTTAAGTAAACGGATTCTTTGTTGCTTCAAGAATGAGGATGGCCGGACTAAGTTTATACATTTTGTGTATGCCAATTTCTTCGATTTTACTAGTTTCCTTCGCGGAGATGATTCCATACTAGAAACATCGATCAATAATTAACGCGGGCTGTTATCTGCAACTCCGAACACTACTGAAACAACTTTCTCTGTATCTCTATCCCCATTTTACTTCGTAAGCGTTTTGTATCAAAATTATTTTATAGCAACTTGCATAGCCAGTGGTATCTACAGGTACGATTTAATACAACACATTAAAATGTACTTGCGAGTTAATGGATAAATGATTGTGCGTATATTCTCCCCTCTGATATGCAAAACACATATTTAACTATTTTAATCATCCTACGAGTTAAAATTTTTATCTGTGAAAATAAAAATCATGTTAGTTATAATTAGTAGATTAGTATATGATTATGTACGTACAAGATTTATATGTCGTGTTAACATATATATAAATAAATACGCATGAAGTTTTAAAAAGTTTGTGCACGCTGGCATCAATTATAATACTTACATTTAATGTGCGATTTTAAAGGGGCTCTGTATGATAGGGATTAATTAACAATGGGGTATTGCTTCTACGTTTTCTTGATTATCAGTGACGGCTCAGACTGAGTGTGGAATGTGTCAGCGCATATTAATGTAGCTGTTTAAAATATAACCGACATTGCTAACCGAAAATGCAGGAACGATACACTTTCAAGATCTGTGATTCGGCGTTTTGCAAGTTTGCGTTTGCGATGAAACTACCTGATGATTATGAACACTGCATGCACAATATATTTATGTTATATAAAACTTTGGAAATAAAAATTAATATGCTTGATATATGTGAACATTATGATGACGAAAACGTTACCTTTTTGTTCGGCTTGAGTACAGCACTTTTCATTATAAACAGGATACTCAAATAATTTGTTACGTCTGTTATGTCTTACCGAGTGAATGATTCAGAAATGTTTTTGAAAAGCACATCGGAAAGATTTTAATTCCAATTAGGATAGTGGAAGCCGGTTCTTACCTTTCTTACCATGTAAGAGGGATAAGTGAGATAAAAACGTAAGACTACGTAACACAAACCTACAGGTTGGTAGCAATTAGCCAGCCAAATATTGATATGTCGTTCTGTCGTTGGTCTGACAAGAGATTTTTGTCACTTTGAATAAGTCCAAAATTCGAAATAGTACTATATCTGGCGAAATTGTGAAATACCCCTAAAACATTTTACAGCGGATTTACCCAAGCGTGGCAAACATGTTTCCGAACATTATCTGTTTTGTAATTTTAAGTTTAAAATGAATGATAAACAGTATTAATTATATAGTTTTTGCCTCTAGCTATTCAGAGAATCATGCACGTTTAAGCTTTATAGCAGTCAATTTTATTCTTCTTTGTTCAGTTAAGGAGGGGTTCTAACTTTGCACGATCCTTATTTAAGCAAAACAGCTAAGAGTAAAGCAATGAGATGCCCTTGAGTTTTTTCTCTACCTTTTTTTTGATATTTTTGCAACTCTACGTTTTCTCAAAATTTTCAGGATTTTCCTTGTTTGCAATTGAAAAACCTGGGACGACAGTAGTAGCGGGAAGTAATAAGGAACGCTGAACGTGCATGGACAATATGGCTATACGTTGTTCAACTCCACTCTCCTTTAGTGTGTTGTGAAGTTTTACGTTATTTGAACTCATACCAATATTTTTTATCAAACTTTATTGCACAATATTATAATCTACCATCTCACAATCACTAGTACTCCTTATGCATTTGTATTACTTTGCACTGTAATTTAATAAACATAATAATACAACAGAATTTAATGTACAATGCAATACCCCGTAGTATCATAAGAAACAGACTTCTGACACATTTTAAAATTTTTTGAATAAAACCCGACCTTTAGGACGTTTATATATTTTATGATTAGCTGTTTTCATGATTAGCTGTTTTCATGATTCCCTTATTTCGTGTATTGTTTATATACGTTATTTGTGTTATCATATGTAAAACTAAATGGTGAATGGGCGAATACGATAGAGACCATCTGCTGAACAGATGGTGCGGTAAAATTTAAACATTATCTGCTTTTGGGTGTCCTTTCTCCATTTGTTATTCCTCTTCATCGTCATTATTGAAAAATTAGTTTAATTTTGTCCCCCACGGTAAGTTTGAAAGTACTAAAATTTCTTATAAATATAGGACTGCTGAAAAATGTGCATATTTATTTAAAAAGTAGACTAATATATGTTAAAATATGAGTATAATGTTTTTCATATTGTTAGTTGCATCAATCATAACCATACTAGTTGATTGTTTTTAATGCATTGTTTTATTTTTTAATAGAAAAATGGGTCTTCATTTTGGAGAATTGGCTAAAGTTCGTGGGTTGATAACCTACAAACTTTCGCCTTTCGAACAGAAAGCTTTTGCTGGGATCATTTCTAAGGGTTTGCCTAACACATTCAGAAGGGTCCGTGAGCAATTTTTCCGAGTTTTTCCTCGTAAGTGAAAACCAATACTACTTTATACCTATACATGCAATGAAATTTACAATGTTTCAAAATTAAAACTGTTACACCATAGATGACAAAAGTTCTTATTTACAATACAAGCAACATATGCGGACGTTACTCGTCTTTTGAATTTACTGGGTCAAAGTTCTATTTACCCGAAACCTAATAGTTATTAAATAGCAATATCGTTTGCAAATTTTTCCCCTTTTTTAAATTTTCTAGGTTTACACTAAGTTTAGTATATGGATAGTAATAGATAAGCCATGTCTAATTAACATAACACGAACATAAAGTTATGTGTTAGCTGGATCCGTTCGTATAAAAAATACATAACATTCTATACGTTTGCACGTAATTATATCTGTATGTAGTCATCTATCTATGTGCTATGTGCTACTACGATATGCTATTAATAAATGGCGAAATGATCTAATTGTGTTTTTGTTTTTATGCAGCGTTCCTCTTATCCTACATTATTTACAGCCAAGTTGAGAAGGAGCACAAGCGACTCATGAGGAAGAATCCAGCTGACTTCGAAAATGATGTTTAAATGTGCTTAATTGTTGTAGAAAATGTTAGTAAAAGTCATTCTATTGTAGATGATAAATGTACATGCCATGGTAAAAATAAATTAATAATCAAGTGATAAGTAATATATAACTAATCGTTAATATTTCAGTTTTATCGAAAATTCATTCAAATATACCAAATGGGGAAAATAAGGCCCAGTGGCATGATAAGTAAAGTAGTCTGTCCAATGTCACCCAGTTTTTTCATTTATTCACTTTAAGATTCAAGGGACTCCAGTAAGTAATAACCGAAAAATAAAGCACATAATTATAGATATAGACTGGCGTAACTAACGAATAAGTCGGTTACATCGAATTATAAATTAATATTTATTGTTTTTGAATGCATTCATTATACTGAAGAGTGTGTTCCATTTTTTCAATCGTCAAAAGTCAACTGTTTAATTCTCCATATTGCATAACAAAAACATGACATTTTCTTTTTTTAAATACTTTCAACCAGCATGTTAGCTCTCTAGGGCATCAGTGTCATATTATCAGTAGCAGAATTTATTATTTAATTTTCATTATTTTATTTATTTTAAAACCGCATATGCGACAAAGTCAATTTGAAAAAAGCCCGAAAAGGTAATTATGGGATATGTAAATGGCATATTACCAAACAATACTATTATATGTGGAATCTCAGTATATTGGTACCATGGTACCAAAGTTATTATCTGAATCGAATTCCATGGAGTAATATTTTCGTGACCATTTTATTTTGTCCATAACTTTTTAACCTTTACTACTGCATGATACTATTTTTCCCCGTAGCTTCCGTATTCATTTGCAAATTTTTCCCACCTTGTGACTAATGCAGATACTCTTATGGTGGAAGTGGGTAATCTGACGTAAAAACAGTAATTGCAGTATTTGTAAACTTCCTGTCAATCTAGAAGGTTCGTTTGCCAAAATGTGCTTCAGGCTGGGAAACAAGTGGTATTCAAACGTTGACTAGTCAGGACTTTATGGAAGATGTGTGACTTTGATGAATCCATGAGCTTCGAATTAGATACTTTTAAAGCGTAAGACAAAAAACTGGTGCAACTCATAGAATATTTTGACGTACAATTTACCGGTTATTATCGATCATTTTCGAAATAAATTGGAACATTGATCCACTACTGTTCCCAGAAAAATTAAACCATTACTTAAAAAATGATGAGCAAATTGGTCTCACGCTTTCAAAGTGTCCAAATCCTCATTCGAAACCAATGAAATATTGATCTAGCACACGAAAAACAAATTGTCAAAATATACGTAAGCTACATTGAAAAATATTATCTTGTAGTCTTAAAGACAAAAAGTTGTGCAAGTGTTTACTTATTTTGTCCTCTTGTCTTAATTGAAAAATACATGCATAGTGCAAAATCAAATGAAAATATCGTTATTTAGAAATAGTCACAAACTTATGAAACGGCCCTCGTATGTTGTTCCTGATTGTATTAGTAAATTTTGACTTCTTGCAATTAGTAATTACCTCTAGGACTATTTTAGCAGACATAATCATAACTAAATAGCATGTGTCCTAGTCAGGAAATTTTAATCATTTGTATACATTCCATTTAACTTTAATAGTAAGAAAAATGCGGCTACTGCTACTTTAGGGTTTTGGGATGTGACAATGCGATGTGAGCAGCAGAGAGAATAATATTATTTGAATGACTTATAATATTAAGCTAGAGGTTTCCGCACAGTTGTGTGTTCTGAAGTGCGTCGTTCTTGTGTGGTTCTGTTGCCGTTTTCTTTTGGGTTCGACTGGCTGTGCATTGAACGACTGTTTAGTTCTCGAACTGTTTTCGGCTATATGTATGCATTGGAGGTGGAGTGTGGACAGTGTGGAGTCTGTGGATGAGGATGGCTGGGTGCAGAGAAAGCAGAGCGCAGAGCAGAATGATGAATGAAAGAATAGTAAATAGTAAATACTGTTGTCGGTGATAGTATTTAATTTTAACCAAGCAAAATTTCGATTTTGTTCTACGTGATCGTTGGTACATATAAATATTGATATCCTTAATAGGGTACCTGTGAAATGAAAACAATTAAGGATTTGAAACAGTCTGTCATTTTATTCTTTGACAAGTGACATTTTAGACTTATTGATAACAGACAGATCGGACGCCAGAAGTTGACAATCAACATTTGTGGTACTAAGTGATATCTTGAACTAGTTGAAGTACGCTGTCTGTTTTAACAAGAAGAGACGTTTGAGAAGTCAGTGAAGTTGCAGTTCGAATCCGTTTTCTAAGCATGAAAATTGTTAGTCAAAAATATGTACCTTTTTCTCCGAAGTATCCGACACCATAGCACTCCAAGAGTTGGCACTATTGGACCTGGAACAAAAGTTTACCTGTCCAAATTTCGATCTCTTCATAATAATCAAAGCAGTCTGTCTGAAACACAATTCAAGATTTACAATGCCGTCGAAAACAAAAAAGTAACTGTGTCTACTGTTCGGCAAAATATAATCAATTGGTATTCTTGTGGACCTACCGTATACAGTTCAGCACACATAGGACACGCAAGGTTAGTTGATGATTTGACTTTAAATATAAATAATAAATAATGAATAACTATGGTTTAAAACTAATTATGACATTATTATCGATCGCTCTTTTGTCTTTCGATGCTTGACATGTGACACTAATTTAGTTTCCATTTAGTTTAGAGGGTCGGTAGGTCAACATTGACGCATTATTAATCATTTTTACATATTATACACTGCCGCTGACCACAACTGCCAGCATATTACAACGTCTTTGTCAGGATTTCACATTCATCATTTCATTTTGAATGATTAGATAGAGTAGAATTAAAATGTTAGTCACTGTAAATAGCTATTTGTATTTAAATTATATTTCAATTGAAGGTTATTTACAAATTAATGAGTCTTACGATGTATATTCGATGACATTGAGTACTCTATATATATAAGTTTGCATCATTGAACTTGCTTGACAGTTCGTATATACGCCAAGATGTCATTCGACGGATTATGGAAAGTCTTGGGGGAGATATTAGTGTTATTCACGTTATGGGAATCACAGACATAGATGATAAAATAATAAAAGCTGCCAATGAGGTAATTAAAATATCAACTTTATTTATTGTGTAAAAAATAATTATATGGGATTATACATTTATAGTATGCGTTGGATATTTAAATGAGTTTTTTATCTAAAGCTTCAGACTCCTTGGCAGACTATAACTAAGAAATATGAAGATGAGTTTATTCAAGATCTAGTTAAACTCAACATAAAATTGCCTCACACAAGGGCTAGGGTTTCCGAATTTATTCCACAGATCGTCACATTCATTCAAAATTTAATATTAAACGGCTACGCCTATACTACTAAAAGTGGTAACTATTTCATAACCATCTTATTCATTTTCCCATCAATTAATTATTATGCTCATTTTGCATTAGAAGGAAAATATTTATAGTTTCATTTATATTAAAAATTAAAAGTGCCTTCTTGTTCACAGGAAGTGTTTACTTTGACACGAAAAAGTACGAAAACTACGATTTATTTAGAAAGTCTGATTGTGAAGCTGAAGAGTTATTACAGGATGATGCTGAAAAGTTGAATGTCAAGGATTTCGCTCTTTGGAAGGGTCAAAAACCTGGAGAACCCTTTTGGGGGGCTCCTTGGGGGAAAGGCAGGCCCGGGTGGCACATAGAATGCTCTGTGATGGCCAGGTATATTTTAGTTGATAGTTACTTTGATAATATTGCCTTATAACATTCGCTACTCACGTACCTAAGACAGATATACCTTTCATGAGTGTTATTTTAAAATGCATTATTTTCTCTTTTTTTGTATTATTTGTTTATCTGGTATCAGGCTTATTGCCAACTCCTCTTAATGTTGTTAATCGTTGCAAGATGTACGTGACAAGGTTTTGTGAGACAATATACCTTGCGACAAGAATATTAAAATTTCTATTAATAATTTAAAATGCTAAATTTTACTGTCCAGATTCCGACAGTTTGAAGAAACGTACAAAGTTGCAAAAAATATCAAAAAAGGAAAAAAATTCTCTAAAGGCACAGGTTTCTGACTTATGAATCTTTGTCTTTCTAAATATGTGATAAAAATCGAAATGTATTTTTCAATGCCTTCCCCCCATTCCTTGTAAAAAACTCCAAATTTTTCTTATACATAATTTTATTTTTGAAAATATTGGAAACCTGTGCCATCGAAAAATATGAGCAGATTTCGAATATGTTTGTTCTATTGCTCTACATTAAGCCATCAGCCCCACCTTAATACTTGGAAAGCCAAAGACTGTTTCGCGGAAACATTAAACAGTGTTAATCCCACTACTAGACCATAATTAATGCTCCCAAGTTTTGTTCCAGGAGACCTTAGAAATCATTTGTTTTATTCTATTTGAAAGATAACATTCGAAATTATTATTTTTCTAGTCATTATTTTGGAGATCGTCTTGATATTCATTCTGGAGGCTGGGATCTCATGTTTCCTCATCATCAAAATGAAGAAGCACAATGTTGTGCTAGATTCAATTCAAAAAAATGGGTTTCACATTGGATACACACTGGTTTGCATTTTTATTTGCATTTTACAAAATAATTATAAAGCTGTTTTACAGTTTACTAGAAATGTAATGACTTACAAAATTGCTGTAGGACATTTGCATTTTGAAGGCGATGTCAAAATGTCAAAATCTTTAGGAAATACCTTTCTGATAAAAGACTTTCTTAATGAAGAATCTGCTGACGTACTACGAATGCTTTGCATTTTGTCGAAATACAGAAGCAGTAAGTGTAAATTTTCAGCACATGCAGTATGAAATGAAATGTCATATGAAAATTTAATGGTCGATATTTTGAAACAGGTCTTGTGTACTCTGGAGATTCTTTAAGCAATGCAAAAAAAGTCCTATTGAAGTTTACATCTTTTTTGACCGATTGTGACTCGGTATTACATGGAATTAAGTGTGTTAGTCCTAAGCCTGGTAGCGAAGTCTTAATTTGGCAACGATTTATTGAAACCAAATCCAACATATATTCGTCTTTATTAGACGACTTTGATACCCCTCGATGTATTACGTTACTATTGGATTACTTAAAAGCATTTAATCGAGACATATTCGTAAGTTTACATTTCATAACTTTTAACTCGTTTTTTTGTGAGAATCTTGAAAATGTTAGCAAAAAGATTTAACTTGAAATGCACACTTTAAAAATAATATTCGATTTATTTTAGATCTCTGGACAGGAAATAAATTCTGTAGTTGACCATGGGCTGGTACTGACAACAAAAGCGTTTGTTCAAAGCTTCTTAGAAATGGTAGGAATGGAACTTGACAATGTTTCCTCAACGAAATCAAGTGGCAATCTCATTGAGCCAATTCTGACGGAAATGATAGGATTTCGAAATACTGTCAGAAATTATTCCTTAGCCACAGGAGAGGTATTATTTGTAGTTTAACATTTAAATTAAAAATAAGTTTTTAACTTTACCCTAATTAAAAAAAAATAATAATAAATCGCTTATAACAATGACCTATTTTTTAACAGACTGATCGTGAGTTAAGAAAAGTCAAAATTAATGACAGACAGCAATTGATTAAAGCCTGTGATGAAGTACGTCTGAAGTTGAAAGAGTGTGGGGTAGATGTAAAAGATCATGGGGAAAAATCGTCTTGGACTTATAACAAAACTTAAATAATAACTATTTCAGAAGCTGTCATTTACTACATTGCATTTTAGTTATAGTCTTCGTAGGCGTGCCTTATGCTGGGACTGATAATTATATAGCCGACATAAATCTAATAAAAATCACAAACATTTGTTGTGCCACTGATTCGTAATTTGAATAATACAAGTGCAATTTTAATGACTAATCATTTGTATTTAATGTGAATGAAACTTTAGTAGGGAGGAGCATTGTAAAAATTTCATATCTAGTACTGTAAAAGTTAGCACCAATTAAAGGTTCATAAAATTTGGAATGGGTCTCTTACACAAGTTCGGGTACGTGAGAAAAGTAGAGATTTAATTGAAGGAAGTGGCAGATGTGACAATTTGGCAGTATTTTCATATTGTACAGAATTATTGGAATAGTCGGCTAAAATAAATGAATCATTTGCTTCCTATAGAAAAAAGTCTAGAGTCTAGGGTATAGCCCGGATGCATGTGTGATACAATCAATACAGGTGATCAATCAATCAATCTACAGACACTCTCAGTATACCTTGGGAAATGACTCCAGGATTTCTAGCTTTTTACTAATGAGTCTAATGACTAATGACCAGTAAGGGTAGATACAGCTGGTTATATTTACTATCAAGGACAAAGCAAAGACAGACAAATTGCTGAAGTACACCGCGCACCGGCGGCCGGACAGTTACTCAGTATCTGCGATTAATCTTTGCTTTTTGACTTGGAGTGAACACTTTGGTAGTGTGTAAAATTTGGTAATTTTAACAGGTGGCAGACTTTTCAGAAATGAAAGACACAACATCCTACAAGTCGCGCAACAGAAATTATGGCTGTTTATACAGAATTTGAAAAATAGAAAAACCAATACTTTTGTTTTTGGGAATGATAGACCCAGAGTATCGAGTCTTACGACAATAAATGGCGCCAGCCATTTATTGCCGTAAATGCAACAAGATTTTTAATTGTGGCATATCGTAAATGCCGTAAAAGCTGTAAATATATGTATATATGCAAATTATACACACATACATATATATTTACGGTATTACTGCATTTACGCCATATGCGGCAAAAAAATATTTTACGGCGTGCCGACTCTGCCGACACTTTGAATAGAGCCTGGTGGTTTACAGTTTTGAAAAGCCAGTACATGACAAACTTCGCCTCGCTGACACATGCTAAATTCCTCCTTTAGGTCAAATGTTATTGACAGTGCAGTAGAGCAAAGGGCCTGTAAATGAAATGTGAATAAACTGTTTTCAAACAGCTATAATTGCAGAGGTACATGTGTAGTAATGTCATAGTAGTGTAACAGTAGTTTAAAAAGTATTTGAATCACTATGGTATTAGCGTAGTATATTTTATAATAATGGCGTAATAGTGCAATAAGACCTTGACAATTTGACACTAAAGCAGGTGAACAGCTTGCTTTAGCCACTACTATCATGTGCAGTGGGCAGTGGCGTAGGAAGGTAGTTGAGAGTGTGTGGGCACTGGGCAATATTTTTCATATATGTATAAAAATACTTTTAAGGAAAAAAATGTTTTATTTTATTGTTTTGCGAATGAAAGCATTCTATGAAACCAAAAACATGTTTACGTTTATTGTTGTTTACAAACTGACTCAGGCAAAGCCGTATTTAGAATTCAGTTTCGGAGAAATTTTGCGATTTTCGTCGATAAATTGATGAAACTTGTCACATTTCGCGCGAGAAAATTTGCTATTTTTTCCAATTTTTTTTCTTTTTCACCAATAAAGATGAAGCAATGACCTCTTTTCCCATTGCGCGTTTATGTAGAGTCTATGTAAATAAGTCTTAAATTCGATATTTCTGTGTGGGCAATTACCTTCAGTGCCCACACAACCCATTTTCCGTGTGGGAAATGCCCTCCTGCCCACACGGTTCCTACGCGCCTGATCATGTGTAGAAAATTTGAAGAAAATATCTCTATTGATTCAAAAGTTGTTGCGCACCGTTAGTAGTGTCCAGGTGACATTATGGCCCTTAATACAGTGGTCACATTCGTGAACTGGATGTTTCTATTGACCTCTAGATGACAAACAGAATGTTTGTTTGTCTTACGTCAATGCGCTCAAAAGTTATCGTTTCCATGGACTGTCAGACGGACAGACAGACGGAGTAATACTCTTTACTTTTGAATAACGTTTATGTAATGAGGACTGAGCATGATGTATCAACGAGGAAACGTTTGTTGGGCCTGTTTTTGTTGGTTGTAGACATAGCGCGGCGCGTGTCTTTATTGTGGCCTGCTAATGACTATGGTGGAAATAAGAATGTCTTTAACAAAGAATATTATTGTTTGACTGTTTTAGGTGTCCGGCTTAGCAACTCTCCTTTTTATTCATTCCCAATCTTAAGTTAATGTATTGGAACTGAGGAAACACTTTCCTTGGAATTATTGTTGCTGGCAAGTGTAGCCTCTTGAAGGAGGTAATTCAGCTGCCAAAATTGTTGCTTACGATCGGATCCCCTGCTTTAAGCAGTTAGCTATGGACTCCGTTGACGAAATTATCGAAATCGATGAGCAGATGGACGAGGGTGAATATGACGAAGAAATAGAAGCAAATCAACTAGTACGCATCGGAGGTGAAAATCGTTATATTGAACCATCCTACCCACGACTGCCCCATCGGGACTACTTGGACTGGCAATATGTCATGAGACGAACTATGCAAGAGGTCATCCCTGGAGTTTATCTTGGTAATTAATAATTTCTTGCTAAAATACTTTTTGATTTGAAAAAGTTCTTTGTTATTTACAGATTGGGACAAGCTCCAATATTTTCAAATTCTTCAAAAACTTTGATACAAAACGAGTGAATTTTAAAAGCCTTGGATTTTGATGGAATCCGTCATGGAATGCATGGGGGAATTACAACAGCGTATTGATTCGTCATGGAACGGATTATCGCTGACAGGCTGAAAGTCCATGGGAGATATTATTGCGGAGGTTTTCTTTGTTTGGAATTGTTCGGGAAAGGTTTAATTCCTCGTGGGTTGATGCTGTGTGTAAGAGATAGAATGTGGGAAGTGCATATGCATATCCAGAGTAGGCAAGCTTGTGTAAAAGTACGGTACTACTAAGATGCACGCATGTAGGAAAGTAAATACTACTGTTTAAATACTTTTTATAATGTATGATATTTTGTGTTATGGCTATATTATTGACATTCTGATATTCCTGAAACTAGTACCAATATATATAATTGGTAATAACAATTGTAAAGGAATAGAAATGTTTTGCTTCTGTTTTCTTTAATGAAATTAAAAACTGAATATTCCCATATATATTCAAATACTAGGACTTCGCGTACGTAGTGAACAATACCTCATATTAAAATTTTAAGACAGGTAATTATATAAAACGCACATCTCTAAAAGAATGTATAATAAACCCTGTAAACGGAGTAGGAAAGAAGCGGCGATGGACCTATTTCCTGCGACTTGGGTTGGCTTCTAGTTTAAATAGGTAAACAGAAAAATATGACATAGGTATTGTTGGTGACATAAAAACTTTCCGTTCGGAACGGGAATGGATAGACGGAGCAATCCTATTTTCTAATGGGATTGTCGCATATAACAGGAAAGTTTGATGTCAGCATCTTAATCCGTTTTTGAGTTATCATGTAAACGTACGGACAGACAGAAAAAGGCAACTATAAAGAAGCGAGACCGCTTCTTAATAATTTCATCCAATGATGTATTTACTTCTCTATATGCATCTTAGTAGCATTGGTACTTTTACACAAGAATGCCTACACTGGATATGCATATGTACTTCCCACATTCTATCTCTTACACACAGCATCAACCCATGAGGAATTAAACCTTTCACGAACAATTTCAAACCAGAGAAATGGAAAGTAATATTACCTTTCCATGTCTCTGTTTCAAACAAAGTAAACCTACACAATAATATTTCCCATCTACTTTCCGCCTGTCAGCGATAATCAGTTCATGACGAATCAATACGCTTTTGTAATTCCCCCATTCCATGACGGATTCCATCAAAATCCAAGCCGTTTAAATCTTACCCATACAAAACTGGCAAACAAATTATTGCATATTTTTTTGATTGAGACAACTTGAAGTCGAACAGAGGGTTTTCACTTTTTTGGGTGGGGACAATTCCCTCATAGGGGTAAAAATACAATGTACCGCCAACACGTAGAGAAAGTTAATCGAATTTGACAATTTTCAAACACACTGATTGCCTGTTTCTCTGCTCCATTGTGCTACTCCATATTCCATACCTACGGAGAGGGAACGGACTTTTCCTTTTGGCTTTCCAGCATTTTTTTCAAATCCTCGATTTTGAGTCAACGTAAGCTTCCCTAAATGTTGCAGTTATAATTTATTTTACCCCTGTAAAGGGCGTGCCCCTACCCCAAAAGTTACAGCCCCCAAATGAACTCCAAGTTGTCTGTCGAAATAATGAGCAATAAAAAAGTCTGTATTGTATCGAATTTTATGAAACATTTACAACCTGCCCAGGAAAATATCTATTTAATAATTCTAGGAGACAATCTGAAATAAATTTTAAAGACTTACTAGTCACTGCATTGCTTTCTATGCTGATGATACACATACTCAAAAAAACTGATTTGTAATTCCAATAGGCCCTTATGCCTCGGCTACTAGGGCCAAACTTGAGGATATGAAGGCGGCCGGATTGACTCATATAATTTGCGTGAGACAGTTTCTTGAAAGAAATCTCATTCGTCCTAATCATCCTGAATATTTTAAATATTTAGTTGTTGAAATTGCTGGTACGTTTTTATTTATTGCTATATTCACTCTGGGTGGCTGTACAATTGCAAGCCTAGTGCTAGTCTGAAGGGAGTAAAATCTTTCTGTTAATTTCTCAACAGATAGTGTGACCGAAAACATAATTCCGCATTTCAAGCCCGTACAGCAGTTCATAGATGAATGTTTAGCAAGTGGTGGGAAAGCGCTTGTACATGGGAACGCTGGTATCTCAAGATCAGCAGCTCTAGTCATCGGATACATAATGGCAAGGTGCGTATCTAATTAAGTTTAAATAATTTAATTTCCTTGTAATTTAATGATTATTAATTGAAATTGAAATTTTTCTGTGCAATTGTAGATATGGTGTTACTGTTCGGGAGGCGTATCAATTTGTACAAATGAAACGTTTCTGTGTGAACCCCAATGAAGGTTTCATGGCCCAACTTCGGGAGTATGAACCGATTTACAGAGCCCAGCACATTGTTCCCCTGCCTCTTCCGGAGGGCGAACCACAGAGAGGGTCAGTCAAGCGCACCCTGGAGTCCGACGAAGAGAATACTCAACCGAATTTTCCGAGAAGTTCTGATGGAGATTCTTTTTCCGAAAATGGTCACTGAACTCCCTTAACTTAACCAAGTCTAGAAAATTTGTTGGTGTATTAATAACCATCCCGTAGATTGCTGGATATAAACATCATCCTTCACATAAGGAACAGATATAATCAATGAACTATCAATGAAGCAAAATAATGAACAATTACTACCATTAAATAAACTTAAATCTATATTATTGTAGGTATCGAGATATATATTTAGTTTTAAACCACAAATAATTAGCGGTTTAATGCTTAATAATTTTCAAACTCTCAGCTGACACTAACAAATATCATCAATTAAATTACACTGATAATAAAATAGGATAGGTACCAAGACATTTATGTTGCTAGCTGTAACTTAATATGAGACGAGGTCATTGTGAAGATAATAATTTTTTGAAATTTTGTTTAATAATGTGCTCAGTAAACCCAGCTGATGTTAAAATATGCTCTATCATAAGCTTCAAATAAGGCTAATACTAACTTAAAATGCAGCGAAATAATCCAAACTTCAAATCAAATGAATAAAATAATGCAGAAAAATAATACCTTACAATAGTACAGTACTTGCTGCCTTTATATCGTAATTTAGAAAAGGTTTAAAGTTATCTAATTATCAGCTAATTTTACTTTATATAATGATAATGTCTGTATTATGTATTTGCATAGCAATAATATTGTAAGCCTTGGTTGATTTTTCCCTCCTATAAGCATTGAATGGTTGTTGAAAGGTTTGTACGTGTTATAATGGTTTTATAAATAGAAACGTAAATTATTATTAAATTGTTGGTTTGTATTTATGAACTGAGTCTCCAAATAATCCTCTTTGACTTACGTTATATTGTACATCACACCAAAATAAAGAATTCAATATAACAGAAATATTAGATGGGTATTTAGGATCTAATTTTACGCAGTTACAATAAAATATAATTTTTCTTGTTTAACAGAGTTTTACTTCAAAGTTAATATTATGATATAATAGTAATAATTTCGATTATAATCCATCAATCAAACATCATATATTTACAAGACAGTCGGCGAGCATATCCTAAATTTGTAGACGTACTGAAGTATTTATATTTTGGTTCTAATATATGATTGAGAACTGATACAGGCCAAAAAAGTAGTAGTCACCCGGCATGCCCAACACTAGTATCTTTTATGAGCTTCCTTCATAGGTCTAAAAATCAATCTGTATGATAGATTGTAGAAAAACATTTATGAAAATCTTTGGACAATTCATTGTTTAATCTAATTTTCTAACCATATTGATTTCAAACACTATGTGTCCCTTTTCTTGAATATATAGTTTATTGTTTACGGCTGATTGACTTAATTTGATTTCTGTTATATCAATTTCAAATTTAAGAAAAATGAATGTTTAAATGACAATTTGAGTTAGACTGCCAAGGGAAGAAAGCACCAATTTAACATCATTGATATGTCAAATATCATTATTTATTTATTATTTATGAAGTACCTACCTAAAGTCATATACAGTACACAAGGCATTTGTCCCCAAAATATTGGACCGAACTGAAATGATGAACAAGTTTCTTTTGGCGAGGAAAAAAAAAGTAAAAGTACAGCTTTTTATAGTCAAGTTTCTTTTGGCGAGGAAACATTTCCTGTTCAAAGCGGCGTAACTGCTATTATCCCATAAGTTAATTAACGCTGCCAGGAGTCTACTCCTTGAGAATTTAATTTGCAAACTTCCTAAATGGTAATTGAAAATGATAGGTTCTCCTACTTGGAAGGTTATTTAGTATTTAATACTCGAATAGGGAATAAATACAACTTCGTACAACTTGCAGCTTAAAATATTTGGGTGCAACTTTAATTTTAAAAATCATGAATAATTTGATTAGAAATTGGGTGGCAGTAAAAGAGACGGGGACTGAGCCTCAATCATAAACGACGTCTATTATGTCTATATAAGAATATTGTAATGCAAAGTTTTAACTTCTGTTAGAGTATTCGACACAAAAAACGGTACTGTCAGAATTACGGAAAACTTCCCTAAAGATTATGGGCTGCGATCCTGTTTCAAAATTCGAATTTAAAATACAACTGTTTTTAAGGAATTCAATATAACCCAAAATCAAATATATTAAACCATACGATTTGGAAGAGCCTTTTGTGCCCTCGGCTATTTACTCTTTTGTCAAATACTTACTTTTACTTTCTAAAGTTCCTTGTACAATCGTCCGCCTTGCATATTGTGTGATATTAAACTGGTCGAAAGGCGATTGCAATAGTGCACTGAACATGTTAAGTATTCATTTTGTGCAGGCAGATACAATAATTTTCATGAAATGTACTGATCAATTTGTCAATTTAATTGACATTTCTTTCCAGTCAGGACTTGAGAATAATATAAAAACGTGTGAGCAATACGTTAGAGCTAATATGATAGTTGTAGCCTGTACAAACAGAAAAATGTTGAAATAATTCTTCAAAACTGATAATTCAAGGAGTAGCTAATCTATACATGCAGCGCAGGGGATGCTGGATTATAATCTCTGGATACTAAATAAATTATGTAAGAAACAAGTTATGCGTCATTAACGACATGCCCACTTTATTCGCATTTTAATCAATCCCCTAGGTTTTATCTTGATCACACGTTGAAACGACATGTTAAATTAGCAATACTGACTTTCAGAAAGTAATTGTTTTGCCTATTTTGAATCTCAGGCATTGCAGTGTTGTAGTTGTATCGTTGCCAGAGACTTCCAATGGTTTATGCATACTGTTATGCAACTCTCGAGTTCTATGCCGCAGACAGACATGAATTTTAAATGACCCCCGTAACATAAACATTACAAAAAAACGAAAAAATCTATATTTCTTTTCGGAAAAGTGCTATGACTTTGGCTTCAAACAGATTTTGACCTGGGAAACCGATATTGATCTAGATGGAAAGATGGAACGTTTCTTTGTAAAACTACGTATCGCTTTGACTTTCATTTCTTATTCGGAGATATGACGGTTTGTTGAATTTTACTGTATTTCCGAACCGGAGATGAAGTTAGTGATATTAAAGCGTTGGATTTTACAAAGATTCTTCTTTCTAAATCACAAACTCTATCAGACTTAGCATATTTACCAACTATTATTTTAAATTGAATAGTATGTATGTTTGGAATATGATGGAAATACTTGAATTTAAAAGAATTCTTTTTATTTCACCATTAAATTTCTTTTACAAATAAGGATACTTATTCGTCAGTGCCCTGGACTACAGTAGTCTTTTCAGAAACATACAGACCATCCAAGAACTTACGAATGTCTTTATTCTTTACTGTCGTACTCTGTTGGATGAGAGCAGCTAAAATAAAAAGGAAAAAAACATTTACATGTCTGTAAACAACGTATATATAATATTATATTTCGCTAAGTTCAGATGGAAAATTGTACTAACCGGAGCGAGAAACTGCTTCGATAGAATTTCCTTCGATGATCAGCTCATCCTTTTGTTTCTGAGAGTTGGTGACAGTTACTCCTTTGGACATACGTACTTGCCGAATGTATTTCTCTCCCAAAAAGTTCCTCACTTCAACCAGACTATTACTTTCTGTGGTGACACAATTAATGGGGAAATGAGCGTATACGCTTCTCATTTTGTATTGGAATCCCTGTGAAAACAATGGCATTATTAATATGAATACAAAATTAAAATCTGATTTTACAGTTAACAAGTTAATTCATTATGTAAAATATAATATATACTAGCTCCCCTTCGACTTGACTAAATAAATGTATTAATTTCTGTCCATATTATATCCGTTGCAAATTATATTAAAATGTCACAACGCCACTTGATGTCACATACTCTAAGAAAATTGGGTTCCAACTATTTTCATTCAGCATTGCGTAATTATCTTAATTGTTACCTTTGTGACTCCCTTAATCATGTTCTCAATGTGAGAGCATACTGTTCGGACAGCTGCAATTTCTTTCTTGGATCCGAACCATTTTTCAACCTTGATTGTTGAGGCATTCTCTACGGTGATATCAATTGCCAAGTGGCGAAAAGATCTCCGGAGTGTGCCTCGTGGTCCTTTAACTTGTAGCCGTCGACATTTAGCCGCAATTGTTACACCCTCCGGAACTTTTACTGTTTGATTTACGACGATTTGCTTCATTTTCTAAAAAATCAAATGATGAATAACTATATCATACGCGATAATTACTTTTTTCAACTATTAAATTAAACAAGTACTATTGCCGTAAAATAAACTTACTAGATTTTCGTTTTATTAACCAAAAGAGCGAGTGCAGTCAGCAAAAGACCGACGAACTGATGGAATCAAATACTGGTAGCCTGTTCGTCCACCACTAACACAGCAATGTGCAGCAGCAGTCAATGCAATAACCACACGAAAAGAATGAATATGGAGGATCACGGCATGCTCTTCTGCTCTGATCTTTCAGAAGCCAATGAAGGAAATTCATACCAACCCGGGAAGAGATACAAACCTCGGCCACTGTATAAAACACCATTCTTGTACAATACTTTCGCCCACCTTCTAACTTTGAAGATAAAATACACAGACGCAACATATCCAGGCCACAACCATTTTCCTGGGCATTATCATGCACTTTAACCAAACATCACTCGACCACTGTTCCGCCCTCTATTGGCTTTTGATATGAATTAAATGCTATTAACCGTATCCAAAAGTATTTACTGGCGCCTCAGTATTGTCAGTATATAATATCAAGCCACTGAATGAATGAAATCCTCATTCGCCTTTCGACTTCGACTATCTCCAACCAAACTCCAAAGTGATGCCAAGGCGAAGTGCAATTGAACTCGGAATTCTCATATCGTAGAAAGTTTTAGGAAGGTAGAATCTCAAGTTTCTCCAATCAACTCATTGTTGGTGTTCTCAGGTTGATCTTCCAATATAGCACAACAATAATTGGTAGAATTTAGAATATCACTTTTAGGTTCTTATTAATTCATTTCCTAGTAGGCAATCCTAACGGTTGTAATGTAACAAGGCTTGTCTAAAGGCTAGTTCGTATTATATTGGCTGAGAAATAATAATGGGATTCTCCTTTCTAGGCAATTTTCTATGCACAGAGCTTATTGTAATTGACCCATAAATGAGGTGATCAGTTAAATGATGCGATTAAGTATGTAACGTTTCTGTGAATTTTGAATTATGTATATGATTATTAAACAACCAAACCTGAACCAGGTGCAACGCAAGTTTTCAAACGTTTTTTCATACACTGCTTATCAAATATACCAATGCAATGCAATACCTTGTAACCTTTTATTTCTTACTAATTATTAGTAATTATAATATGTAGCATTCTAATGTATTTGTATTACGTAATGTGTTTAATATCCATAATTAAATAATGAAGTACAATGATGAATGGGAATTTGTATCATATGGAAATGAATTTCTGTTCGTTTCGGATCTCGTTTGCCCAGTTCTTGCCATGCATGCACGTACTATTTACTGCTTGCTTCCAGGGTGCTGCAGCCGGTTTCTCGTAAAAACTTATGGGAAGCTTTTGGTGGTAGTACAACATCCAAGTATATCGGGCCTCAAAAACAATCTCTCAGATGGTTTTTCTTTCATTCATATATTCCTCATGGACTCACCTCATTTTATTTTTCTCTTTCGACTCTTCATGATGCGCATGTATTTACTTTTTCTCTGGCAATTTAATAATAGCATGCCGAGCATGTGTCATCAAAAATGCTACTTCGAAATTACAATTCCAGTAGCGTAATTTGAATTTCACTTTTTGAAAAGATTAGTTAATATTTTACTCCAACTAACCAACATGGAAGAATCCCGTTATGCAAAAATCTGTTTTGTTTCATTAAAACGATCAGTCACTGATGGTTCTGATCTAAATAGCAGGTATAACCAGGTTCTTCAGTGTAAAAAAGATCTTCGATAATGATGGGTTGCAATACGTATGGAACCACGACATAAGGTCACAATTAATAAGGAATTATTCCACTGCACTGTCTGTAACACCTTAATTATGAAGTCTGGATAGGAGGATGAAACCAAATTATTATACTATAGACAATACAGATACTAAGCCTCGTTTCTTGATGTTACTCATGTGAATGTGTTGCCTGTCAAATTACTAGAACACAAACTATCTTTCTGGGACACCAGGATCCTGGTGTCAGCTAAAATTGAATTCCAATCTCTTATGTTACAAAAGTAAGCTTTATTTTTTTAAGGAGAATGAAATGTGCCTAGTATGTAATACCTATGCAAAAATCGTCAAAAAAGTCCTTTTTCCACCTGTTAGCAGGGTGCCCAATTCCTAATAGATCAGATTTAAAATTATGTACAACGAATACCAATGATATGCACAAACTCTTTGATTCTGACGATATCGATGTAGTGAAATAATTGTCTCTCTCTCTCATTTACTGCACACACCTAATTATAGTTATTATTAGAAATTGGTTGTGCATGCCTAATCTACAATTTCGGGAATCGGAGGTCGGGACCTGACCCAACCGGGTAGGACTCCAGGGACTACGACAGCCGGAGTAGCCACAACATCCCTTCATCCTCCTCCTCAATAAGGGTGTATTGCTCCATAGTTAGAAATACCAACCATTTAACATATAAATATAGCTGAGGAGGACATTTAATATAAATTTATAGCAGAGGAGTCGGGAAATACCCCTCTTCTCCTCTCAAACATTCTAATGTATTTGTATTACGTAATGTATTTAATATCCATAATAAAATAATGAAGTGCAATGATGAATGGGATAATGGGAATCATATCATATGGAAATGAATTTGAGTTCGTTTCGGATTTCGTTTGCTCAGGTCTTGCCATGCATGCACGCACTGTTTACTGCCTTGCTTCTTGCTTCCAGGATGCTGCAGCCGGTTTCTCGTAAACCTTTTGGGAAGCGTTTGGTGGCAGTACAACATCCAAACATGTCGGGCCTCCACAGCAACTTCTCAGATGGTACGTACTATTTACTGCTTGCTTCTTGCTTCCAGGGTGCTGCAGCCGGTTTCTCGTAAAACTTTTGGGAAGCGTTTGGTGGCAGTACAACATCCAAACATGTCGGGCCTCCAAACAACTTCTCAGATGGTTTTTCTTTCATTCCTATATTTTTCATCCTCCGTTGCCTCACCTCATTTTCTTTTTCTCATTCGACTCTTCATGATGCGCATGTATTTACTTTTTCGCTGACAATTTAATAATAGCATGCCGAGCATGTGTCATCAAAAATGTTACGTCAAAATTACATCTCCAGCAGCGTCATTTGAATTTCACTTTCAAATTAAAAAAATAACTCATCGACGTATAAGTTTGAAGTTAAGATAACACCTTTCACATAAGAATATTAAAAACTGAAATACATTATATACACAAATAAATAGATAAATCCCATAAGTACGTGTAAAATTACTGGCTATATACGCAACAAAACACAATTTGTCCTGAAATAACAGTTTTTTGTTTAGTTTGGAATCTTAGTACACTGTCCATTGGTATATAAAGTTCCTTAGTTAATAAGTTTTGACAAGCTAAAATAAAAGATATCACAAATATCAATTCAAAGTCTGTGTGTACTCAAATAGTAACTGTAAGTAACCTAATAGAAAAAAATAAGCCATCAACTACTAAACTCATAATCATAATATACTATAGTAACTGTATAAACTAGTTACCTACTTAAGAATTTCAGAGCCGAAAAATTCATATTTACGGAACTTTTTATAAAATTTCATTTTGTTTCGGAAAACCTTTTTAATTAGAGCAAACGAAATAACGTACGCTTGAAAATTGTAATGAAAGTAGAAAAATAGTGTTTTAACACATTTTAATTTTAGCAAATAGATTTGATGCACTATATTTTTTACTGACATGTGAATCTGTGGTTCATGCTTTTCTTATGGAGCAGAACCCTTTAGGAAATTTTTTATTCTGAAAATTGCAAAACGTACGCTTCATTATATCCTTAGAGTCCATTAAGACTTTTAGGAATACTTAAAACTTTTTGGGACTTATTTTGTCAGTCTATAAACTCACATAAAATACCGGGGTCCAGAAAATAGCTACTAGATGGATTTCATACTTTAGAGTAGTTCATACGGTGTTAAGTATTTATTACGCATCGTAGTTTTTGCAGCAATAGTTAATTTTAATTTCAAGATTTGAATTACACGAGACAATTTTACTAAATAATAATGTGCCTGTTTGCTTGATTGTACTGATCATGAAAAGACGTGTAAAGCCAATAAACTCATTTTTCTGATAAAAATAATAATTTTATGTTGTCTACGAGTTTCTTATTTTGCATCAAATAGAAAACCGTTCCAGGGTTCAGTATTAATCACTGATTATGGGTATATTGAAGATTGCATTGGTGTCTACAACTCAAATAAATTATGAAGGAAAGTGCACTGGCACTCAACTTTCTTCTATCTTTTGTAATTCCCCAAATAATACAAATAAATAATACACCTAACTTGCACTATTATTTTTATCGGAGTGAATTCAACTTTTGTGAGGTGAAAGGTGAATGGAAGGACAATTATTTTGTATTTTATGCAGCATATGTACACAATAAATCTGTATGACAAATGAAGTTGAAAGCAAGCAAGTATAATTATTTTCTTGAGCCGAAATATAAAACATTACAATGAATTTTATTATCTCTCATTTATTTCGAAAACAAAAATTTATACAATTTGTCAAAGTAAATCATACGATGATAAGTCGTCTTATCGTATCAGTGCTTGTATTGTTATCTGCAAACTGCTTTAGCTTATGGTTTGCCAAAACCTCTGTACATTCTACACGTAACGGTGATAACGAAACTGCCTACAGTATAGAAATAACCAGTAAATAAATATAAAGAGAAAGATAATCATAATTTGATAACAAATGTATCGAATTCAAAAACGAATTGGCAGGTTTATAAATGAAACCAAAAAAATTCCTTGCTAAATATTCATTAAAGTTATTTTTGTCAATCATTCTCAAAAGAATATCTGGAAAAAGAAAGTGAAGTTGAAGGTAGGAATGGAACAACGCATCACTGCGTTGAAGCAGCTGCATATTGTTAGCCACGACATAGATCAATTATAAATTACTTAAAAATAAAATGGTTTTTGAAGATACTTGCGGGACTGACTGACAATGAAATGGATATTGTACATTTCATTGTGAATCTTTGAGATTCTTTGTTGAAGTTCATATTTTTGATTACGAATTAGAAAGTGGATACCTTATAATGAACAATAGTATGTAATAAATGAAATCTAACAATAAAACAGTTTTGTAGTTCACTCAATTTATACTATTTTTCCATCACATCACAATAATGACAATTACTGTCCTATGTTTATCTATAGCTATTTATAGTACATACTTATGGAACAATGGAGATATAAATTATGTTGGATTTGTTGCTAGTTACTTATACGGACATACCATACTCGTTCGAATTTAAATGTCTCACCTATATATTTTATTTATATCATAATAATTATGTTATTTAATTAGCTCTGTTGCTAACATTCTGTATTGTGTATTATTGTTATATCGTTCATCACTACTTGCGGACTGGCTGTTATAATTTGTAGTTTTAACTCTCTAGAATTTTAAATAGTATTGATATTACTTAACGTTAGTTGCATGTTAACGTTTAGAAAGGCAAGACTCATGCAAGCCTCATCATGACATACTTTAGTCAACCATTAGTAATAGTATAATTTTTTACTTAGCTCTTGTATTCAAGAGATTTGTTTTCCCAAGTTTTGGCTATTAAATTATTACTCTACACGATACAAAAAAGTCATGCACAAATTGCACAAAGTTTTTGACGTAGGGTAGCTTAGTATTAAATTTTCTGATGTGTTCATGTTCAGTTGCTAATCTGGTTCCTTCTCATCTAATGAGGAAAAGTTCTAGTTGGGTTGTTTTGCTAAATTAATACATTTCGGACATTTGCTCCGTACCTACTCAAAAATGAGACACACACACACACACAAGGGCTAAACAAGCAAACTTTCTCAGATTATGTATTATTCATCAACTTTTCTTCTTTATAATTAAGGGTATCTCCTGGTTGCTGCTGTACCTTATCTTTTAATAACATGCAACTAAAGTTGTACATAAATTCGTTGCGTTGGCAAGTCATGGAACTTTTTCATTGCATAATGATTTTTTCAAGACAATGAGTTCTGTAGGCTACCGTATGTGTGCTATTATAATTTTATACAATTCCTAATTAATCCGGCAAACTCTCATATGAAAATTTTATACTTCGCAATAATAACATGTTTGTTGCACACATTAATCTTATGGATGTACTTTCTTCCTAGTTCTTGAATCCCAGAGTTTACCTGCCCTTCCTTTTTGCATAGATAGAAATATTCATATTCCGCACGAATGAGAATTTTGTAGGTGAATATTAATTTTCTTATTGATTTTCCAGCCTCTTCATCCTTAAGGTAGAATTAGGTCCAATGTATTACATCTACTTTCCTCTACTTCAATTTTAGCATGAGCAAATGAAACTATGATGACTGCTAATTTCATTAGCAGACACATTTGACACAACGCAACGACAACACACGACACATCCTAACATTAATGAGCAATACAATGTTACCAAAACATTTATATCCTAGACAAATTACAATAAATTAATTGTTTTCTTCTAAATCAGGAATTGCCTTTTATAAAAACAATAAGCTTAATTGTAAAACTAGGTCTATAATAGGATTTTTGACGGTCCATATTTTAACACATTTGTCATTGAAGTTGTTATGTCAATCATCATTTCATTTTCAAACTATTTTCTGTACACAAATACTAGAACGACACTAGTCAGGGAGCAAATAAACGCTATCACCAATACTGAGAGAAGAATCCATACCTTCCTTCCTGCAATACATTAACATAGACAAATTGTTACGAATATTAATGATTTCATGATAATACAAAGTTATGACATCATTTCAAAATCATTGCTAAACAATGGCAAATAATATCATATTGGGGATCTTTATGACACATGAAAAAATACACCATTTGTTATTTTGCTTATCTCTTCTGAGTACATGTGTCTAAATAAATAGTATTAACTTGCCCCAATGCATGCGTATTTCTTTACATTAGAAACGCTTAATACTGAAAATAACACTCATCGATTCATTTTTAGATATAGTTTTCTATAGCAGTACGATGATTACAATAATAGAACGGCATTTTATATGCATTTCATTTTTGGTATCCTTGTTACTGATTTATGATGTAATACTTAATTATAATATTATTGTACCAATTTTTTGGAAGCTTTATCCGTAAATTAACAAAATAAATGTTTGTTTTCTCTTATTTCACTGACATAAGATTCTGAACACTTACCTAAAGGTACATATCTAATTCTGGTCCAGAAAAATGACTGATTACCTCCTTCATCAGCGCTAATGAGATCCACTTCTTGACCAAAGTCTTCTAACATCCTTGTTACAGACATAAACACAATTCACATTTATTCACATTTTCTCCAAGACCGAAATAAAGGGTAACTTGGTATTTTTTAAAATAAATTAACAATACATTAATTGCAAATAGCCCAACTTACAATGCGTTTTCATCACACTCCACGCAAAGTGTATTAGGCGACGAAACAACTGCAACTTTCTCCGGGCTTTCATTTTCCAGTTTTGTATATTTGGCCTTTTTGTTCCCGCATTTAGGACTCTCGGGCTACATTAAAGCATACATATTGCATCAATAGAAAATGTTTAATCCGGCTGCAGCAAGATACAAGCAACTTACAATTAAAAAGATCCCCACAGAAATATTTCAACCAAAATAAAAATTAAATATTATGCTGCCAATTGTAGACGTACACGACTTCTCAAAAAAGAATCTCACTATGCTAAAACCAAAACTTAAAGATTGAACTTTTTAAAAGCCCCCTATTTTGCAATTGTTCATTTCAACTGAGCAGTAATGGCCTCTCAACTTGTTTACTATTCCAGCGAATTTGATTACGAATTTGAGACTGAATTAGCTGCTAAAACTAAAAAAGCGTAACTTGGACACTGCCGAAACGCTATGATACTACTGAAAAATAAGTAAAAGAGGATGTTAGTGGCTATTGGCCTAAATTTCAACGAAGGTGGGAAAGTTACATACTCTTTTGTAAAGGAAATAAAAAGTGTCCGTCCAAAATAAAGTTTGGATACGTCAACAAACGCCAAAAATTTATGGAAGAATAACTTCTCTCATTTTCATTTTGAGAAAAAGTTGACTCGTGAAGCCAAATCTGAAATAATATCCTTAATTCACAGTGAAATACAAAAACCAAAACAAAATTTTAAGCAGCAAAATTCTTATTCGAGAACAACAAACTATAAAATAACTTGTATCTTGCTCATTGCGTTATAACCTATCTTCATTTATTTGTTATATTATATATATATATATTTTACACAAAAGTGAAATAAAATAATAGTAGGTTATACATAGCTAGCTAACTACTAGTTATATATAATCTACTATTATTTTATTTCTTTTTTGTGTAAAATTGACAGAGTAACTGATTTGAATTATAATTATTTGTATTAAACTTTAAGTTATAGTTATAACCTACCATTATGTTGTTCTACTTTTGTGCAAAACTGACTGAGTAACTGATTTGAACTTTAATTCTGCTATTTTGCATGCTATTGTCTCTACAACAAGTTTTAAGGCCTTTTAAAAATTTTGTATTGCCCTTGGCATTGCCTTTCACATCTATTGCCCCCAAAAAATATCTATTTCCCCATGTAATATTTCTAACGCCCCACGAAACAGTACCCCCAGATTTCTAAATGTATAATTTTTTAAAGCCCTTAATTACTATTTTAAATTTTATCCCAATAGTCAGTTCAAAAACAGGAGTAGGAAAATTGTAGCAAGGGCAATAAATATCAAATTAAAAACATTAAACAGATATTCTAAATCAGGCTTGTATGCACTTTAATTTTTCATTAAAGGTGCTAGAATATGGGAATGGCCAACTTCTTATCATGAACCTTCACTAAAAGATAAAAATGGAGAAAGTACAGGAGGAAATTGTGTGTAAGTTAAATATACATTGGTTTGGGGCATGTGATTAGTAGGGCAAGTACAAAGACAGGATGGCAATGAATGAGCAACATTATGGGCATTCCAGCCTACTTGTGTGCGGTATCTACGCTCGTAATCTTCAGCATCTCATTCCGAAAGAGTCGTCTATAGCCCGCAATATGGCTATCAACTCTTTTAATCTTGGATAACATTGATTTTACGAGGTTTATATATCCTTGCAATTAAATAGCTCTTGCTATCTACTCTTGAAGTTTGGGAAGGTATATGTTCTCAGCCTGTCAAAGTCACTATCTGGCATTCTCGAGACTCTTTTGATGCTGGGAATAAACCTCCGTTTCTGATATACCGTTAGTTTTATTGCGGCTCATTAATATTCATTTGTTTTATCACTTCAACCTTGTAGACCTGTCGAAAGAAATGAGGGAGCTGAACAATGTTTGATTAAAAGTTTGTGAGTTGAGTGGGCTCAATACTTTTCCAAGCAAATCAAACAGGAAATGGAAATAGACCAACTAGAAATTACTAGGCTCAACAGAGAGTGTGATTAATTATTTTCAACGCGGAATTCTCTAAGCATTTTTGAAGGCAGAAAATATTTTAATGAAAAGGCACGCACAACGTCTATCAACAACAGATATATATACAGCAGAGACGCATCAGTAAACTATTAATCCGTTTACTGTCAGAAATACCCATAGTATCTCAAGTAGGCATTTATCTTGTATATAAGGAAAGGATATTTGCTATGACAGAAAATATTGGAATTTATTTATGTTTCTGTCCTGGACGAGAATTCCTAAAGCGTAGCTGTTATTCCTAGCCCTACGAGACTATGACAGCACTACTACTTATTATTGCGTGCAGCATACACAGACGAAAATATATAATAACTTCCATAATATAAGGAGCACAAATTGAATGAAAAATGGGACTTACTTGACGCGCACTCGTATCCCAGTCTTCTCGTTTTAAATTTAACTCGTCTTTTATGTTCTAGGAAATTGAATAGAACAACAGAGTAGAATGACGCTTTATGTCTTATTACATCATGAAATTGTTTGACACAAAAGAAAATACACAGCAGTTAAAGTTAAAATTAAAATTTTGACATAAACTGGATCCCTGAACGTATTACAATAACTGCTACATATACATTGCATCCTAAAGCTACACATACACGTCGAAATCATCTAATAAAAAAATAATGTTGACATTTTGTTTTATGTTAACTGATATAAAACGAGAATGTTCTGAAGTCCCGAAGCTTGTTCATTGTATCCGTTATATATACTTGATTTATGGTTTCGAAAGTATAGATATATAAATATTTGCAATTCTTATATAGACTTCTTATTACTTAAGTTTATTAAAACTAGGAAGGTGCATGGAAGGATTCTCTTTAAACAAACTCAAATATAAGAAAAATTCCAGGCAGGCACCCGAAAAGATAGACTTAGGTCAATTCATTACAGAAAAATATATTAAAATATCAACATAATTTTCTATTTGAACATAAAAGTTGGTAGGTAATCTCGTAGTCAATTTCAACATTATTATTCCTAGTAACTCGTTGAAAGCCAAAGAAAAATAATGAAATGTTGAACTTCACATGGGAAATATTTGCTGAGATAGATAAGGGAAAGTTAAGTGAGTTTTAAAATGATAAAACTAATGATTCATCCTTTGTAATAATGAGATTTTTTAAACATTATAGCCACAGGAGCTGAATTTCAAAAATGCATAGGGCATCTAGGTTGATGTTCTAATAGAAATTGTCATAAAAGTAAGAGATGAGTTAAAAATCGTCCAAGCAATCATAATAATAGTTGAGAAATGACACTAACTTGAATCTCTTGACGAGTCTTGATGATGAAATTGAGCCTGGAAGATATCTCTTTGTTATCTCGAAGTCCTTGTCTTTTGGCAATTGCAAGTGTAGCTTCCAAGTCATCTAAGTCCCATTCCAAACTTCTCAATCCATTGCGAAGTTGAGAAGCCACCCATTCCGAAACTTCGTTCGACCCTTGGCAATTCTCTGACCAATGTTGAAAAAGCTCTCGGGTTCTTCCAAGAGCTTTGCACACTTCACTGCGTTTGCAAAAATAAAGTACAGAGATTTATAAAACATTGCGGAATATGTACTGAACATTCTGGAGACTCTGCACTTACACTATATGCTACGTGACTGTGACCACCACTACATACACCTACGATCCTTTGCGTGTACAGTACAACTAAACTCACTCTCACGAGACATAGACCTTTTCTAGTCGAAAGGTAGACTTATATTTAAACCTACTGATACTGTGAGCAAGAGCCCGCAGCCTTTTTAGCCATCACACATAAGTACCTACCTGCTACAAAGTAGGTTATCCACTTTATTTTCCCCATTTCACTTCAAGCTATTCGATATTTTCATTGGACAATTTAGATGCTATCAATTAATTGAAAGTATTTTTTTGGATTAATAATTTTTTACACTCATTCCCTAACTATATGCATACGTTTTTCTTTCATGAATGAAACTGAAAATACTAACGAATTTTCTATGTATATTTAATACATGGCGTATACAGAGCATACATGTTTAATGCGCATAGCAGAGAAAACCCCGATAGGACCGATAATGGAGAAGATTTTAGATAGACTCTTCTAATAAAATAAATTACGCTTTTTTCTAACGTTATATTTTATTTTAACATTAATCAAATATTTTGAGTATCTGCTATGATTACCTGACAGCAATAAAAACTTTTAAGTACCAAGTGCATTTCTTACAATCAATGTTTCTAAATCCGGTGCATATACAAGTATGAAATGTACTTTAAATAAAACTGGCAATTTAAACGGAAAAAAATTCGCTAGATTGGGGAATACTGCTTGAATGATCATAGTTAATGCATCAAATTTTTCCTCAAAACAGCCCTAAAAGTGTCAAAAAGTTAAATATTGTAGTTGTAAATAATTCCCCGAATTGCTTTTCACCTTACACTCAAAAACTTAGCCAATGAAAATGCAAATGTTGCATAGGTGCATAAATACAATTTTAACACAAGAATTTCGTGATATAACAACGATATTCGTATTTTACGATCTCACATGTTAGACTGTAAAGATAGGGAGATAAATAGCAAATGGTTATGCAGCAGAATAATAGCAGTTAAATTTTTCTCCCCTCTGTGTGCTTTAATACCTGTGCTACAAAATTCTCTCGGGAAACTTTTACAGACCGAATAAGACATCAAAAATGTTTCGTGAATATTCTGCAAGCATAACATAATCTACGTTCACGACTACACCTACGCCTACACCAACAGCTAATCTCATGTCTTTCAACCAAAAGTAAAAGATCAGCTTATAATATTAATACCCCACACCGTTCTAAACGACTTCCCCCATTTGCACGTGACAGAAAGACACTTTTTTATTTTCCCTCGTTTATAGTATCTACCAGATACACCTGCCCAAAGGCGCTGTACCTACACATAAATATTCATAGGATTTAAATATCAAAACGGAAAAGGCTTAATCTGGGATTTTTAGAGCCGTGCGTTAGTTAAACTTTTAAATGGATTATTTACATAGGTATTTACGAAAGTTACGACTTACGGCGTCTCCAAAATTCACATGCTGTAAAGTTAGCGTCTGGAGCAATTGATAATTTCCGCAATGTTTACACAGGCATTATCATTTGACAAGTGCATAATCTGATGCATTAACCAATGAAAACATCATACTTTCACCATTGCTTTCTAATGTATTAAATTAATGCCTATATGCTCAAGTGAAAGTGCTTTCAATTAAGATTAAACATAATAGTAGCTAAACTAAGGAATCATATATTTAAATATTCATTTTAAAATTATCGATAATATTGGTTGTACAATTGTAGATATGACGTCAATTCCAATAAATACAAACTATAAATACAAATCTAATTACAATGAACGAATTATATGAATGATGAATGAATAGATGAACTATATTTAAACAAAACCCTATACAGGATATAAAATAAGTTCAGACAATCTAAATACAAGAACCTAAAGACATACATTAAGTCAGATAATATGACAAATATTTTAAGGACAAATATTTTAACCTAGCTAACACTGTATCAAAGGAATGTATTGGTATCTAACGTAATTACGAATGGTTTTCTAAATTCGTTGTCCCTCTTTCAGGGTCAACAAATTGAATGGAATTCAAACTAAATTGGTGTACTTTATGAGGATTTGAGGATTCGCAATAGTTGATGGTGGGATGTTAGAAAGGCTATTAAATTAGAAAGAAAGCTAGCAATTATAAGTAAAAGCATAAATGTAACTTACTCTTTGACGACAATGAAAGGATCGTCCAATGACATACTCTATGAACATATAAAGATAATTATCTTCGAGTTGTTGTGTTGTGGTGAGCGAGTGGGTAGCGAATAAATTGGCGAAGGTGAGCGAAGGCGAAGGGAAGGTGATGTGTAGAAATTGTGCACGTCATGGAAATCTGTTTGAAGTCATTTGTAGATTGAGGGAAAGTAAGTATATGGGAAATTGATTAGGTTCACAGGTAGCTTTATAATGGAATTGGAGCACAGAGCAAAAGGGTATAAAAAGGCCAAGTGGTCGTCGTGGAAGGAGTAGCGGCGGCAGGAGACATCGGAAGTCCGCCGTTAGCAATCCATATTATTATAATGGGAAGTCGTAGTAAAATCCTGTGGATATTATGTGATGTAGCTAATCGGGAAAGTTGAGTTGGTTCTGTGGAATATTGAGGGACAATAAATTATAGAGCTGTAGGTTGTTTGTAGGGAACTGCAGAAGTTATTGATAGTTTTGTCTATTATGTCTGTGGAGTAATAGGTGTTCATACCTATTACAAGTGTGACTGGTCAAGCTTTCAACACTTGAGTCAAACACGGAATAAAGATTCACTTGAATGGAAGGGAAGAGAAAAGCCCAGTGAGCTGAAGCCAATCCACGAAATGTAGTTTTCTTCAGCCAGCAGTGAAAGCCACTTGAGTCTATAGCCTCCTTCAATTCCTATAACTTTTCTCCCTTCGGCTCAGCGATAAGTCGAGTTGCTGGTAGTGCGACCGAGTCGGCCGACGATCCAACATGCAGAGAAGGAACCAGCCGAATCACACACACCACTATAATCCTTCGACTCCAGTTTCACTGCACTATATTTCAGGACTCAGCAGGGCCCAAGTTCCGATGGGATACCCACTAAAGTAATAGCAATAGCAGTAACTTTCTCCCTACTGCCGCTGCTCTCTCCCAACTGTCTCAAAGAAAATAGCTGATGACAGAGAGAAATGAGAGGAAGGATTTGGGACATTGGGCAATGTTAAATATTCAGGTGGATGTTTTGGATTTACTCATTATTTTATGGCAAAACGGAGAGAGAGAAAGGTGGATAGGATGGATAGGAACGAGAGAGAGAGAGAGAGAGAGTCTGAGTGAGTCTGACTGTCCCACTATGCGATCTGCCTCTGACTCCATACGCCAGCGATATGGAGAAAGGACTTTCCTCGCTTTCCTCTTCTCTCTCGCAACTCTGACTCACACACACAGCACCCAGCCAAAAAGCTCCCCACCACCTCCGAAACCAACACACATCTTCCTATACGGAGCAGCCAAAGAGCCAGCACAAACTTACCAAACTAAACATGCATGATTATATTACGTAGGCGCCTTATGTGAGGCCACACCGCACGCACGGCGCATGCATCTTCCCTATACTACCATCATCACAGCACAGCCTTTTACTTTTACCTCGACACTCTACGCTCCTTTCCCCATTTTCATAACTCTGCCAGGGTTCCAAACACACCCGACCCGCAGTTCACAACTCGTCCTCCTGAAATTGTTTGCATTGCAACATGCCTTAGTATTCTCCACGAAAATTCAGCACACTTGAGTTGAAAATAAATTATTCTTTGCACTATGAACACCTCTCTACTTTCTGTTTAGAAAAAACAAATGCCTGCATCAAGGATGAAAAAGAAAATTTAGTTTGAAACTGGGGTCAAGTGCTACATCTTTTTCACTTGTGGGAGGGGTTTAAAAGTTTTATACAACGATAATTTCTGATAGGGATACAATTTTTGAATTTTGTCTTGCATATATATACAATTTAGCAAGATTTCAATACTTGGCTATACCGGTTTTACAACGGTTTATTGAACATAATTTTCATAAATGCTGCATCTGCTGGCGCTTGAACAAAAAATCTATTTCGCTAAAGAAAAGACATTTGGTGTAGGTATCTAAAAATTGTATGGTTTGTAATTCCATACAAAAGCTATCAAAAGCAATTCCTTAAACCGCTGAGGCGCTTATAGATTTGTGAAGATTAAAAATGTTTTAGACAAGAGGGAAACAGCAAAACCCTGCCAGATTCTTTGTTACTGGCTTCAGTGAAACTAAGCAGGGTTCCTTTCTTATAATGCTGGCCATGTTATTATATCCATAGCTGTTTGTCTGCTGGCTAGTGGCTACTGCTGCTTAGGTGGTTGTAGATAAGAAAAGAAAGAAAAAGAGAGCCGACTGACTTTACAAGTCCGCCGGATATATAGTACACTCCAGACTGTGTTCTGTTTTGTGTAGGCATGTCTATAATGTGTGCTTTGTGTGTCTACTGGCAGCCAAGGAATTTAATTCATTTTAGTTAGTAACATAAGAAATAGGAAAAGCAAAGCCGCTTAGAAAATTGCTACACAAAATGCACTTACCTATATTAAGAAAGAGTGGAGATACAATAACGTTAGTTCAATCTTCTTTCGTGTGATGTAGGTAGCCCAATCCTGGAGCTGCCTCAGTGGAGCAGGTCGTAGTCGTATTTGCTAGGGTATAATTATCTGTACTGTACCATGCCCTGCAGAAAGGAGAATGAAGTGCAAGCTTTACTAACATAATTTCGGAAAAAGTAGTTCTGTAAACGCTATCAGTACCAAAGTACAGTCAGATTGCTATTGTAAGCCTAGTAAGTAAGTAGTCTGCTATAGAGCCTCGAGTTTTCTCTCACCTTTATCACATATGTAGTTTTTCCTGGACCCCTTCATGTGTTTTCTATAGCACTTTTTCCCAGATAAATACCTTTCTCTGCTTTCTATTAGTTCTATTTTCTACTCTGCTTCGTTATTCTTTCCCCTTTGATTCTAAATATGTTTAATACTTCATTCCTGCTCTAGGGTGCTCTGGTACAAGCAGCACTTTATCTGTACTAAGAAGGCCATGTATAGCATTAGCCATTCTTTTCGTGTTCTGATTCCCTCAAGAGAAAAGAACTCGTCAATTCTACAGAATTATATTTCTTGAGCTCTATACTTATTTTATTATTCATATTTTCGGTTCATTGTGATTTTGAGACCAAGATTTCCCTTTTTCCTGTATCAAATTATTACAAAATTGTACTGTTATAGCGAGCACAAGTAATTACCGGGGAAGATAATTTCATTTCCCACTACACTGGTTTGTAGTCCTATGTGTATCATAATGTACCCACTAGTAGATATACTCCTGCAGCTGATAACATCATATACCAGCCGTTTTGCCGACCTCTTTTTACGGTGAAAGTCGGCATCTTCCGGGGAGAAATATGTTGTGCCTGGCAAGATTCATGCATTCAATTCTGATTTCTCTTGCCGATAGCTAGGTATTTACTTTGAGTTGTTTAGTATCATCATAACGTAGAATGCGGGATGGGGGAAAGAACGTATTTTATATGGTTGGAAGGGGAAAGGAAAGAAGCTCTGATGTCATCTCATATTATTTCACTCTCTATAGTAAAAATCCTTGTATTTCATCTGTTTTATCTAGTAAAACTCCATATCCTCACAGAAGATGGTAAATAACACTATAGATGTTTTTAAGTCTTGACTTGTCAGCAATTCAAACATTTATATCATTTTATGTGCTTGAGACCTATGGGAATTCAAGAAAACGTCGAGAAACCTATTTACCTGCTATCGGGACCATAATATTACCAAAATAGAAAGTATTCAGTTCCATTTCTTTATCTATCTCACCATTATTATTTGAGGAAGAATAATGAAAATGGAAAGTTCCTAATTTCCTTTACAAGGGAGTGCCCAGATAGTTTTTCATGCTATGCCTAAATAAGTATATGTACTATGTACCTAATAAATAGAATAACTGAGTGAATTTTTAAGCAGATTTAATTACTGTCAAAGAAGAAGCGCAGTTACCCTATCCAATTCATTTATAACATTCTCCAAGTAGTCTTTGCTTACTTTACGTTTGAACAGATCATTAAAACTAGTGTTTATAAAAACTTTGTATAATGTAAATATGCAGGATTTTAAACTTCAAAAATTTATTGTGTACAAATATTGTTTAAAAATAAAGGATTATAGCTGGCACTTAAAATATTACTACAAATAAATGCTGACATTAATTTTGTTATCTAAATCTCAATATTTGCGTGCATGGAACTGTACGGTTTTTACTTGGCATTTATTATTTGTCTTGATTGTTATTTGTTTCATTTGACGAAGCACATCGTGAATCAGTTTAAAAAGGACGTTGTCAGCGTTTATGTATTTGTAAACTAGAAATCTTAAACATTTGTAAATGCTGTAGAAGTCATGCGTATCTAGTAATGATAATATTGAGAATAGGAAGGAGCTGTATAAAAAACAAGACAAAAAAATCCCAAGAGTTCCGTTAGTGACATGTGTTAATTCAACCATTAATAATTACTGCTTAGCAAACAATGTTTTTGTTTGTGAATATATCCAACTATTTCATTTTCATGAGATTACAGACATGACTAATTTCTTACCAGCAGCAAAGTTATTAAAATAAAACGGTCCACGAAGGGGCTGCGTGACACGTATACTGGATTAGAGTGAGAAACTAGCATATTTTCCTCTGGGTAAGCATGTTAGTACGACAATTTCTATATTCATGGCTCATGTTATCACAAATTATTTAAATGGCAGTTACTTTTAGTTTCAACTGGACATGTTTTAATTATGCTTATGAGGCATGTTTTGTCGTTATCGTCACACTCATAATGGGCAGAATCAGTAGATAAGCACGCATAGCTTCTTCATGACTATTTCTTATCTCAAATGTGATATTCTCTGTCGAAAGACAAAGATGAAGATCTATCGGAATAATTTTACATGCCCATACACCACACTATCTCACCACTGCACTGCATGTTATCGTACGGGTAGATTAATAGCTGAAAATTGTGTACGTGTATTATGAAAAGTAAACTACAGGATATCTGGTGTAGGTTGAGAGGTTGAAGCATAAACATTTAAAATCAACGGGCAAAACAACAGCAGAACTTTGTTTTCGTCGTCTTTTGTTGATATCTCAAGTCTCGGAATGCATGTTTCATCTTTCAGTAAGTCAAAGGGGGAACTTCCCCGTTTACAAACTTAACGTTTGTTATGCAGTGTGTTTATAATGATGACCTATGCAAGAAACAAGACTTTTGGAGATAATAAGCAAGACGCACTACATACAGTAATCATTGCAAACATAAAGCTCGGTTCTTCTGGTAAGAAACTTACAGGGCATATGGATCGGATGGTGGAGACTTCATTTCTTACATGTAGAAATCCTATGCTACAGTTATTTTATAAGTTAGCAGTTCTCGGTGCGGTTGTACATACAGTAATATATTATAATCTCCATCCACTATGCACTACAACTAAAGTACAGCAATATGTAGTGCAGTATGTAGAGCAGGACTACAACTATATACATATACAGCCTCTATTGAGTTTTGAAGTTTCAGAACGTCCTCCAAGCTAAAGATTAACGTAGAACTGTATCGTAAGCATCACTCACACCTTTAAGTTTGGATGACGCTCAGAAACTCGTCAATTTCTACAATACAAAGTACATTCCTAATTCCTACTCCAGACAGAGACATACTGCAACGAGTTCAGTCCAGTTAGAGTTCAACGTCACGCAGTCACGCACCACACTTATTTCTTGAGGCTATTAGAGCGGGAAAGTATTCGTCCCTTGTAAGAACTGACTGGAAAATGTGCTTCAGAATAATTTTTTGCTGAATTAAAAGCTCATAATGTAAAACGGAAAAACGATTGCAAACTATTGACCTATTTGATATTTTGCGTGTATAGAGATTGTGTTGTATATTGTCTGACTAGAACTCGTGCCTACTGTCCATTTGATGGATTGACAAACTGATAATATTCTTACATTTGTGTTCATGTGTATACGTATAAATAATATTCATTTGTCTGTTGACTGTCTACCCTTACTGCAATAGATTGTTGAAAGTCTTTTTTTACAAAAAATCAAAAATGAACGTGGTCAAGATTCGTTCTTCTGTTCCGTTGGTGAAGGTTTTGGAAATAATACAAAGAAAACGGCCCCATGAGAGTTGTGACACACATGTTATGTGCCAAGATGGATATATCCCTTGTCACAGATACATCTTAATGGCTAATTCACCGTTTCTAAAGCGTCTGATTTTGGATAACCTTAAAGAAGTATATTATTAGTTATTTATCTAAGACTTATTTAATTCATTGTCTACTGATATCAATATAATACTATAAACTTGGGTCACTTCGTTGATTCGTGGAAGCTAATAATTTCTAAATATTTTTGGTTTTAGACTGGCAATCCTGATTACAAGACGGTGATTACCTTGACTTTTCCAGACATCAAAACTGCTCATATGGCCCAAGTGATTGCGATGTTCTACTCAGGAATGTCTATTTGCAAGCTGGAGGATTTATATTACGTGATGAACGTCCTGAAATTAATTGGCCTTGAATATGGGGAAAAGGAATCAACCCACCTGAAGGCTGCGACAAACGAGGAGATACAAATGTACTGTAAGCTTAGATATTACATTGACCCAGACTCGGATTCTGATGAAGAAGGTGGCAACGAGAGTACAGCCAATCAATTCACCACCAATGCGTTTTCGGCACTTGCCCAGCAAAATGATGTTCCAGAGGCCTCTCAATCTGCAGCCTACCAACGACCTGGCCCATCTTCATCAAAATCCCGTCAAAATGTGGTGAGGAGTGTGACTACCGTTCCTGAAAGAAAAGTGGAGGAATCTCTGCAAATGGAAGTGGATTCATCTGCAGAGGACGAGGCTCCAAGTCCAGCTCCTGAACCAGTTCAGATAGAGAATCCAATTCAACCCAAAGTCACGCCTATTAGTATTAAAGCTCTGATGGATAAGCAGATTGCCCGAAAGAGAAGGAAGCCATCCTTTCGTAAAGATGCAGAAGAAAAGGATTCTAAAAAAGAAAGTAAAAGTGAAAGCCGAGAAAGTACCAAGTCATCTTCAAAGGACAAGCAGTCAGATAAAAAGCAACAAGTTCTTACAAAAGGCAGTAAGTTTAGAAAGAATTTATTTACAATTAATTTAAATTGCCTTTTCGCATTAGATTAATAAAATGATACGCCAGAGCATAACGATATAATAATGTTATGGTCAGAAGTTTAATTTTAATTTTGTCGGTAATGCGTTTTAGTTGATTGTAATATTAATCCCTGCTGATTCTGTAGAATCAGACGATAAGGAGCCCGCATCTGATTCTGATAACGGAAACAGTTCCTCTGACGACTCTGTAGTAGGAAGTGCCAAACGAAGAAATAGTTTGCGGGCTAAGAAGGTCGATAATGAAGCCTCACGACGCACGCCAGTTAGAAAATGTCGCATAGCTACAGAAGGAACACCGACTTCGAGTGACATCCCTTCAGCTTTGAAGAAACCCAATGAAGCAGGTGGAAGTGCCAAAAAGAATAAGCAGGTGATTTTTGTATTCCCAGAAGACCATGATAATGAGAAGAACAGGCCCAAAGAAGTGAAATGCTTTTATTGTTCTGAAATATTCTCTAATGAAGAAGGTCAGCAATTCAAACACTATTTTTGCGATAAATAATTAAATTATTCTTTATATTCAAATATTATTTAGATATGCATAAGTACATTGTGCAGTAATACAGCTTGATGCTTATTTTTTATATTTCTCTTACAGCTTTGGAAAAGCATTTATCGGAGGCATGTGGAGAGCACTTGAAAGGGACATACTCCAGAGCAAATCAGCGTTGTAATATTTGTAGTAAACGTTTCCCTACATTAAACTTATGGGGCTTGATCCGTCACGTGGACATGTGCATGAAAAGTAGAAGCTCTCCTGACACCCAATCTCAACCCATTCGTAAGAAACAAGAATCTCAGAAGACAAGTGCAGCAAATCCTAAAGCCATTAAGGAAAAAGCAGAAAAGGTCAGGGAAAATAAACCATCAGGAAGTAAGAAACCGCCACCAGTAGATGACGATGATGTGTGTTCTGAAGAAGAAATTCAGGTTTTTGATTCTCTCAAAGTAAATATAGTTCGCCATGTTTTCAAAAACTCTAATAGTGTTGAAAAGGAGATAAAATCTGATGCGATTCCTGAAAAATTAGTTGCATCTACTTCTACTAATATTTCTGCAAGCTCTAGCAATGTGCGGCAAACGCAAGCACCGATAGTAGTAACGCAGGCACTTCCGGCTAAGATCAAAAGTATTATTTTGAAATACTTTGAGAGACTTCGTGACTGCCGATTCTGCATGGAGCCTCACTCAAACACTACGGATGCCACTCGTTGTCTGACTGATCATGGCTACACCTTGTGCTGGGTGTGCTTCCAGACATACGATTCTCCAACTTTGGAAGATCACTATAAAGATTACCATGACGTGGAAGGAAAACCTGGTGCTATTTTGTGCCCATTGTGCAAAATCTCTTGCAAGCATTCTAATTTGCATAATCACATGAACGAAATTCATTTTTCAAGCGTTAGTTCAACTGAATCTCTCAAAAATAAATTGGAAATTCAACCTAAGGATAGAAAAAGGAAACGGGATGAAGATGATATTGAAAAAGCTAAGCGGCCAGCCCTTGATAGCGTTTCTTCTTCAACTAATGATACTATTCCAATTTCAAGAGCGAAAAAACCTATTGCTGTTGAAATTCCAACAGCTAACGCTCCTAAAACTGTCACTACTGAAGTTCCAAAGGGACAAGCTCCCAAAACTGTAGCCACTGCAACTCCAAAAGGAAAAGCTCCCCAAACTGTAGCCAATGCAACTCCAAAAGGAAAAGTTCCCCAAACTGTAACCACTGAAGCTCCAAAGGGACAAGCTCCCAAAACTGTAGCCACTGCAACTCCAAAAGGAAAAGCTCCCCAAATTGTAACCACTGAAGCTCCAAAGGGACAAGCTCCCAAAACTGTAGCCACTGCAACTCCAAAAGGAAAAGTTCCCCAAACTGTAGCCACTGAAGCTCCAAAGGGAACAGCTCCTCAAATTGTAACCACTGAAGCTCCAAAGGGACAAGCTCCCAAAACTGTAACCACTGAAGCTCCAAAGGGACAAGCTCCCAAAACTGTAGCCACTGCAACTCCAAAAGGAAAAGTTCCCCAAA
>JAAAYG020010646.1:0-19609 GCA_009936455.2 Tomocerus minor | reverse complement strand
CTGTAGCCACTGAAGCTCCAAAGGGAACAGCTCCTCAAATTGTAACCGCTGAAGATCCAAAGGGAAAAGCTCCTCAAATTGTAACCACTGAAGCTCCAAAGGGAACAGCTCCTCAAATTGTAACCACTGAAGATCCAAAGGGAAAAGCTCTTCAAACTGTTACTGCTGACGCTCCAAAGGGTAAAGCTCCCCAAACTGTACCTACTGAAACTGCACAGGGAAAAGCTCCCCAAACTGCAACTGCTGAAGCTGCACAAGGAAAAGATCCCCAAACTGTAACTGCTGAAACTGCAGCGGCAAAAGCTCCCCAAACTGTCACTGCTGAATCTCCAAAGGCTATTGATCAAAACATTAGTGAGGAGGACGAGAGTAGTAGTTTGGACAATAGCACTGCAGCAGATAATGACGTTGCCAATCCTAATCAAAGTATAAATTGGGATAAATTGGAAGAAAAGATTCAGGACTACATAAAAAGCAAACACCAGGACGCTGATTCTGGGAAACAGATAGTGGCAGTAGTGCCAAGCCGCAGCAATGTAATCCAGGAGAATACTGTTCAGAGAGTGGAAAATGCAACGTCTCTAGTGCCAACTGATTCCACTGATGATAATCCCACAGATATGCAATTATTTCTTAGAACGGCAAGTGCAGAGCCTAAATTAAAAGTCACTCCCGCTTTGGTGGCCAACAGAATTTTTGAGTTGATGAATGCACCAATGCCAATGCCATCTACTTCTAAAACTATTTTCCCGGTAGTTCGCGATGACAATCGGCCGTCAACGTCCAAGGCTGCATTGATGTCACCTCAGAAGCCTTTGGACTACAGCATTCAAGCCCAACAGACTCAACACAGTGACTTCACGGCTTCTTTGACTGTTCCAAAAATCCCTGCTTTGGAACAACGCAATACGACTGAAAAAGCTAAAAGCTCACAACCTCGTGGTAGAGATTCAATCGTTACCAGGAATCAGCAAGAACCTTTTAGGTACACATCTCAAATTCGTAATCCTATGCCAGGAGATCGTCTTTACTGTGGTACAATTGCTGCAGACAGTCAAAATTTCCGATGCTTTAAAGTGCATCCTGAAAATGCTCCACTTGCTGCTCGGATTTCTCCAATCCAATTCCCTACAGTCTCACAATCAAATGGAAACAATGAAAAAGAACAGCAACCAACAAACCCCCCTCCTCAATAACAATTTATTCGTGATTGTTTTGTATTGATGACTTTTTCTAGCTTTTGCTTTATGAATACATTCTGATTATTTAAGCTTGTTAACTTACCTAATAAGTAGTATATAATGAAGACGGAAGTTTAGATCTGCATTTTGGTTCGTCAAAAATATATTAAAGCCATAGAATTTAATGAATGAATGAATTTCCTATGTTGTAATTATATTCCTAAGCAGGTGTGCTAAAACTAAAAATTTCTTTAAAATCTTTTTTACTAGTATATTTGTCAAAAGAATATAAAATAATTATTTTGTGTACTGCCTTTGGACTTGAAGCCCTAAAAATCTATTTAGTAACTATAGTATGTAGTACTTGCCCTACTATCAAACAGTGAAGACTTATTTTGTTCTGAAACTTTCTGTACTTTCAATATTGCTCGTTAAGTATAGTATCCGTTGTTAGCAAGTTAAAAATATGTAATGACTATAAAATGTATTTTTATCTTGCATTTAAGGAAATAATATTCATAAAATGGTTTGTATATGACTCAATGAATTTAATTAGGCTTTATGAATGATTGCCACCTCGTGCTTACTTTTAATTATTAGTAACAGCGACATAACCAGCCGTCTCTTGGTGTAAATAGAATAGAAGGAATCGGGTTCGTCAAACTAACAAAATACTTTCACATATATTTACATAGCCACATCAATTTTAATGAGTCCAGCGTTTATTTATTACTAAACCATTAAATTCATTGTCATCGCACTGCCACAGTTATTGTTGAAGCTTAAATTTTTTATTAGTGTCAATGACATCAAAATCATACACCAGGACATGTATTATGTTTCTTTAGCATTGCAGAGACCTTAAGGAATCATCTATTCTGTCCGAACGTCTGCTATTTTATTTTCAATGCATTTTCAATTTCAGTGTGTCCTAACAACTGGTCAATTTCACAATTGATTTTAGTGGGAAATCAGTCATCAATTATATATTAAATGGCAAATAATCATCAAGTTGGGTTTAAAACTTATTCAAGGCCGCAGCAAGAAAAAAAATCAGGGTAGGTGGAGGCTCACCAAAATATATGTGAGACATTTTATCAGATTTTCTTCGATTTCGGGGGTGGTAGGATGTGTCCCGGTGCCCCACTGCTTAGGCTAAGTTGCTGAATTAAATTACCATATTATTATCTCTGTAAAATAGATAGAGGATAGAGATTTCGTAAATAAAAAAGGGACATATCCCATATCCCATATAACAGTTCAGGATTTGACAGAGTGACTGTTTCGATGAACACATATTTGTTATTATTCATTCACAGAGATAGTTGATAGATTGTTGTAATCCTAATCAACATATTTAGTTGGTCAGTTTCAGTATAAAAGTATAAATGAATGTATACATGAAAGTATACAAATTACTACGAATGTCGCCATTAACTTGTTTAGAAAAATTATCTTTCAGAATGTAATTCCATTCGGAAAACGACTTTTTTTTGGCGAGGTTTTCCAATTTTTAAAGGTACAAGCATTGCTTGACTTTTTTTATTATTTTATATTATATAAGATTATATTAGAAAACCTGTCCGCTGAAATTCCAGATATTTCCAAATTCTAGACACTAATTACGGTATGTATTATTTATAACCATGGATATGTATTAAAGGATATTATATGCAAATGGAAGACTTAAATATAACTTAAATTAAGGCAACAATCATAGAGGCTACAAATTAAGAATTTGTTTCTACTAGGAAAGAAAAATTACAATGAATTTTTGATAGCAAATGTGCTTGTGCCTATATTATTATTATGACAAAAGGTATTATCGTATTGTCAAAAATGTAATTTTATGCCAATCTGGATGCTTAAGAAGTGTATGCCAAACGAGTACCTATGTCAATTAGAGGGTCCCCCCCACAGTGCAGAAACTACATTATTTATTATTTTAGACTCTGCCCCTTACTGAAAACTGAGTTGAAATTTGGTAGCATAAAATGGCTACTTAATAAACAAGTCTCCCTTAGACTCGAATTTCCGTTAAAAGTTCAACTGAATAGTTTTAAACTGGATGCATACGATCTATATGCATAATGCAAGGCTCAATCTTCCACAAAATGTACTGTATGTATGAAAACAATTTTTCGCTTGTAAATAAATATGTTCTTCTATTCATGAATCATGAATGCACAAGAAATAAAAAAATATTTATTTTTGAATTAGAACAAATGCAAAAACGGTCCAACGGATTGCTGACAATTCCCAAAAAAGTCAGTTTTAACGACGTACGCAGCAAGCGTAGTAAAAGTATGTTTTATGCTTGGCTTCTTCTCAAGTTTCTACAACTCAATGTGCAGAAAACAAAGACCGGCCTGGCCTGTTATTATGGGTAGTCTCATCTGATCGTTGCATTTGCATTCATACGGATATTTAAATTCAGTCGCCTAATAATATTAATAACTTTCTGAAAATTTGGATGAATGATAATACAATTTCAAATGGGATTTGTAGCTCAAAATAAACTTTGTCGATTAGGGGGCGATTTGTCCATTAAGTTGGACACCGGTGATGTTCACAATAAAGGGATTTATACGTTTCAGGATGGTCGGCATGTTACTTGTCGATTGTCCAACAACGCATGCTGCTATTACAGTATTCACGTTTCTTTTTCTAAAGCCTAATTAGCTGATAAGCAATACAATACATCGCTCGAGTCTCGTCGAGCAATCCATTGTTTTCGTTTTTTCTGTTATCGCTGGCCACTGCATTATAGTGTCGCTGGTGGAAAAATCGCCATCCCTCCTGCCAACCTGGATGGAGGGACGTTGAAATGAAGAGACCATAAAATTGGCAATAAAGAGACCACCCAAGCGAAATCCATTCGAGTCGAGCAGACTCGTTGGTTCTCCTTCTCACAGCCAATGAGGCTTTAGAAAAAAATCTTGAATACTGTAATACTACAGATAAGGAACGTAAGAAAATCCATAGTCTTTATTTTATTAAGTAGCGGAAGCGCTACTTCATAAGGATGCCGAGTCTGTTCGTCTGTCTGTCTGTCCGTCTGTTACCACGATAACTCAAAAACGAAAAGGGAAAATTCCTTCAAACTTTCTGAGGGTATTTTAGAGGTAAAATGTAAGAATGAAATCGAAGATGAGATAAATTGGAACACCTGTTTTGGAATAATGAGACGGGGATGTCAACGGAGGCTACAAAATACATGTAATCATGAATTACATCATAGTCGCTGGGCTTTCATAATGCAGCAGTGTTTATGCATTGCTGATACGCAGAGAGTGTGTCATTTAAACTTAGCATTTCCTAGAATGCTGCGCGGGTTTTAGTTGTTTTGGCTGTGGACCGTTGAACTCATATGTAGTATGCTACAATTAATACCTTGCTGCATTATGCTGCCGGTTTTTAGACAAAAGAATTCATGACAACCTTTTATACAATTTTGTCAATCTCTCCTGTAGGGGAATTTCCGCTACTTTATTATATCGTTACTAGGGTTTATTACTTTTTAAGGAGTTTAAAAACAAAAACTCTGAGGTTTAGGTACTTGAAAGATTCAGCTCACAAAAACATTTCAAATGGATGAAAAATCATTTTTAAATTGTTTATGATAACTTGATAACCAAGGAATCAAGGCCGTATTTAGAACTGATTTTAGGGAGGGGCATAGCCAAACACATTTTATTACGATATTTTCGAAAGTTCCAATTCGCGCGTAGCTCAAAAAATGTTGCGGTTTTAGCCTAAAAATTGATAAAATATGTGATTTCGCGCGAGGCGCGGAAAATTTTTCTCCTTTTCTCGACATTTCGGGGGGGGGGAGCATTTTCCCGTATCCGTATGCCCATTCCCTCAATACGGCCATGCAATGAATATTAGGTCCGTGGTAAAAGTAATAATATTATTATACTCTTGTCATGCAGTAACCACAAAATACTAACTGACATTTGTTTATTTTTTACACACATTATGAACATTAATTCACCAAATAATATTGTTCATCATCGGTAATGTTAATAAGGTAGATAAACAATAAATTTGCCTTGTTTGAATTGAGTTTCAACAGGTTGGAAAATTATTAAATAAGATGTCTGGATTACTAATGGGGTGTTTACATTATTAGTTGATTTTCAAACTTTAAGCTATGTATTAATCTGCTACATAAATAATTCCATTTTTGTCGTTGAAACTTGAAACCTTTTTTAGGAATGTTTTTACAGTGTATTCTACTACTTTGAATCGAAGTCAATTCAGAAATTAAAAGTTTGCTGCATGGGTTTACATATAAAACATAAAATGAGAATCCCCACTAGCTTAATGCCAGTCATTTTCAACTAGGTACTTAATTTCGTCATCAGCTTATAATATATAAACTATTGGTTGACTGACACTGACAAATGTCCAATTATTAACAAGCTTCAATGCTTGTCAGCGGCTCTAAATTTTAATATTTACTAGTCAATTTGTTGTTTCCATATTAAAGTAGGCTTATAGATGGCAACTACAGAATGACCAACTGTCCTTCATTTCTTTTTGAAAAATCTCAAGCAACAGAAACTACCTGAGCTGAGCTAAAATTTTTTATAGACTTTACACTTCCTGTTTCACATTCGTGATTCCGAAGTGTCAAGCATATATTTATAGATCCAGTTGCCTCTGTTTAGCATTTTTCCTAAAGAAAGGCAAATTGTCCTGCATCCGTTGGCGAGGCCGCATGTGACTGTTCCATATGTCCCTGTATATTTTACATCTTCTAAACTATTGAATGTTGCCTGTTTTATCCATGGTTCCCATTAATGGGCTTCAAAATTTAATTTCATCTTCTGTTGAGGGATTGGGACAAATTAAAAAACGCAAACTATAAATCATTTCTTCTTCTCTTCTATTCTTCTAAAACTAAAAATTAAACTTTTCCTACAGCATTTTTATAATTGCAGTCATATTTAAGATTTAAGAATTTTGAGAGACAATTTAAGATTTACTTAAGAATTTGGAAAATAAAACTAATTCATATAATGTTTTAGCCTTTTCAGTATCTGTTATATTATTTGACCAACTACAATTTCTGTGTTTTTTTGACTTTGTGTGATGAAAGTGATGATTCTAAATGTGTAATAATTCGTTTCAACATACATTATGTCGTAAAGGATGTTGTCAAGCAAAACTTAAGTGCGCAATCCGAGGGTCGCAGAAATTATTTCTGTTAATGCGAATCCTGACAAAATATATACCTTCACCGCTTAGGGGCTTTCGGGCAACATTTGATTCGTCAGAGCGGTGTAAATATCCAATAGTGTAAGTGGTTTATGTATCAAGCGGTGTAAGCGGTGTATGCCCCAAACGGTGTATGTATCCATTCTTTTTAGGTTAAGCTCGTCCAAAATTTGAAAATAGTGACGGATTTCTGACGGAGACATTTGGAATTAGTCGTCACTATTTTCAAATTTTAGATGAACTTAACCAAAAAGAAATAAGCATACCCACAACATGGGCCGTTTTTGTACACCTACGGGCCCATATTGGGGTATGTTTGTTTCTTTTAGGCAAAGAGACCATTATTGTCATTGGCGGTACCATGGAAATATTATTTGGCCTCGTAGCCTCAAATATTACACAATTGTTTATACTTATGCTTATATTTTAAATTCACTCCATAATATACAAAAAGCCACTCCATTTTGTACAAAAATTCATTCTATTCTATGGTCTACAAAAAATCCCTTCTTGTTTACAAAAATTCACAATAAAGGAGAGTTGTTTTCTATCGATCCATAGCCAATTCAAAATTAATTTGGGTCTTTTGGTCTAGGAGATTATTTCCCAAAAACAAATCACAATATCAAAATTCCGTATTAGCGAATAATAGATATAATTTGAACATCATTTAATACCCCTTTACCTTTTTCGATAACCTCACTTAAAAAAGGAGATTCGATTTAAAAATATGAACACAGTTTTCATAATGCAAACAAGAATTGTAAAACTCACGTAAAACTAGAACTTTTGGACATTCAGACTAAGGGTACTGCTCTAGGCCAAGGCATTATGCATGGAATACTTTGCCTGTTACTGGAATCGATATATTTTCAAATGATTGAGATGCAACTAATAAGTGCAAATTTTCTGAGTTTCATCGAGAGGTTAATAGGTCCCAGTTCCAAAAGGGGGTCACTTAACTACAGGTTCAAAGGGTCACAGCAGCCTTGCTGGTCAAAATATTAATTTCTTAGCTATGTCAATTATGTGGTGGCTTTATTATTTTTTGGCAGAACATTTTATGTTGCGACTTTAGAGGGAACGAAAGACGGGCGACAATAATAATGTGAAGGGAAATGTAAATCATGTATATTCATTTGCGTATGTCGGATGTCTTTACTTTGGCGTTCGGGTGTTTGGCCAACATAGTTGATTTCGTATTATTATCTGATAGCTCTATTATTCAAACGTAGATAAGTGGGTAAGAGGCTCGTGCCCCTTATGCTCTTCATTTGTACATTAAGAAGATGTAAAAATATTTGAATACGATTGGGCATAAACTTTCGGAGGCAATATGATGGCAGCTCCAGAAGATAAACGCGTTCACGATTATGTGTAAGATACAGTACCTATACTGTCTCGTGTCCAAATACACAATCTTGATCTTTATGCACACAGAAATGTAATAGTACTCTGACGAAATATTAATTATGTTTTACGCCCATTCCGCGTCGCCCATTATACTCTCTAATTATGACACACGGAGTGTAGCGCTCACATAATTACAATCCTTTACTATGGTTCCGTGCACTGAACAGGGGTCGGCTGCGCCGACGCCTGATGAAATGCACTGGAACCTTAACCAAAAATTATTTAATTTTGCCTGAATAGTATGTGGACATGTAAGTGAAATTATGTATTTGTTCACATATCTAAATGTCCATTACAATATCGTTTGGAAAGTCCATTATTAATTTCGTTGAAATGTTGGGCGCTGAATTCATCTGATCTTACTTTACAATCATAAATATAATTCGTCGCACAATAAAGCAATCTTATCGCTGAAAGGCGATTAGCATGTTCTGATAATGCTAAGCTATCCATAGAGCGACATTCGTTTCATAATGAGTTCCTATAAGCTTGCGGCTTTTCCAAAATTAATAGATCGTTCAGCAGTAACCTACATAAATGGTATAGGATAGGGGGATATTAAAAGAGGACAATAATGGCTGAAGGCTCAGAATTCTCTTGAAATCAGCACTGTGGTGAAACAAAAGATCCAGTCCAATCACATCATATCCTGTCTTAGCAGAGATTAAAAGCTGCTTGCTGCATGTTTATTACTACAATTCTGCTGACACGTATCCTATTAGTACAGACCTCATTCAACATATAGATCATTTATGATTATTATCTCATAGTAAAAGTAAAGCCCATAGATCATAAGAACTGTGTAGTATTATAAGTAGTAGTCTATGTAAACAGTCTGAGTCACTCCATTTGCAAAACGTGGGCCACCTTCCTATGTGTAGAATTTTGTTTACATTCTGTGGCTTCTGATATGAACAATGAGCAGCGAGTTGTAGCCCCTGTCGCCGCTCACAATATTTAGTAAATGTTTAGCATCTTTACATCATAATCGTCATGTCATTGGAGTATTGGAAGAGAGTCGCACGTAGTTATTTTGGATAGCGTATAATGTGTGAAGTTGTGCATATAATTAAAATTAAGTGGAGGTGGTAGGCATTAGTAGCCCAAATAGTAGAGCGGGTATACGGCAAAGGCTAAATTACCAGGGGCTTGTTCTCTTTTACTTATTTAGGCACGGAGTTAGCCCTGAGTTTATTGTAATGAGATTTTTGACATGCAAATTATTTACGTTTCTGAGACAGGGATCTTAAGAGAACATGAAGCTGGCGATTAGGAGCTGGAGAGTTGGCATCTTTATGTCTGAGCACTATGGCCGAGGATTTCCCACGTAATACGAAACGGATACTCATGCATAGTGTCTCATTGTCTGTCTGAGAAACTTGAGACGGGACAAATTACTCATCCACTGATCTTGTGACAGCTAGCTAGGCAAGGTTAGGCCTTTCTGCTAGTGTAAGTGTAAGTCAGTGTAGAAAGAAGTGGAGTAGAACGTAGTAGGCCCATTCAGAGCCCAACAGAGAGTGAGTCTCATCAACGTAATTCATTCATGTCCCTCACGCCTATCCGCGCCACGTTTCCCTTCCCACACACCTACACTACACACAGAGAAAGCTTAGAGTAGCCAAGCGTCATGACGCTTGTAATAATTAGAAGTAGCTAAGGCAAGGAGTAGCATTGTTACTACACTACATAGATCTAAGCATTTGTCGATATCACTAAATTCAGTTGTCATAGACGAGTTTCTTAAGGTCCACAACTTTTTGTTAGTACATTGTAAGTGCTAGGGGACGACACGTTTGGCGCCAATGCAGTAACAAAAAAGGAGGACCTTAAGAAAGGCGTCAGTAGAGTTTTCCCTATCCTCCTAATGCTAACATGGCCAAGTGTGTATGAATGTACTTGTAATTTGCGTTTAAATATGTTCCTAACTAAACTAGTGAGCACATAGTACATGGACCGGACCAGGCAAGCAGCCATCCCAGAAGTACTTGCATTTTAATACATGCGCTACAATAATTATACATAAATACCTTTGCCAACTCGCGAACCTAAAGCATTTCCTTCAATACTATTATAATCTTACAAATTCAGATACACGTTACGAGTGGAGAGAGGTGAGCAAGTGGTCCATGTTTCTCTCTCTCTATACAATTATTCTCGCAAACTTCATTTCTCTCTCCATTCATGCACTAACAGTAGCCTATAGGCAATTGCCATCATTTTTTCTCGTTATTTATAGGAGCATTTTATTCTAATAGACTCACAATCATCGCCACTAGCTCCTATCTCAACTCTACAAATCGCAATCGACGACTGTTCCGTCGTTTCATCTAGCTCCCCAGTCCCAAGCCAGCCACCAGCTTCGCCACTCAAGTCAACAACCACAGACTGAACTGCAGGTAAATCCTATTATACATATTTGTATGTTTATAAGTTATGTCATGCATGTGAGACTCACTCGGCCATGCATGTTGGTAAATACTTGTTGTTATTATTGTCTCTATTAATGGCTGCTTTTCCCCAACCGGCTACCGTAACGAAATGTCGATGGCTGTGGCTACACTTATCTCCTCCGCAACTTTTTGTTTAGCCCTCTAGCTCTACTAGGCCACTCCACAACTCTACTTTAATTTCCACATCCTAATTATCATACGTACACATTTCCATATTTTATTGCCAACCACCTCTCGAAATTATTTGCTCTTCCTCTAGTAATGCCTTATCAATTTATTCCGTTCGACTGTAACAATAAATGTCTTGTGAATGGAAGAATGCAACTCATATCTAAATGAGATAGTAGCTCTCTATCTTTGTCCACTGTTACTATTTGATACGCGCATTTAATCAGTCAATATAGATACAACACCTGTCATCCCATTCTACACCGAAACGGATGTATTTATTATCTGTAGCTTTTCACGTAACGTGTCCATCCAAATCTAGGCCTTTCATCATTCATGCCTTTGTTGGCAGTTGTGAATTTCGAATTGTGAATGGAGCATTAAAGAGTGATGGTATGCAATCGCGAGTTTGCCATTGCGAATAGGCTTAGTTACCGTACCTAGAACAAGTGTCTCATAATTCCTCTAGGAATCAATGTCTCATTCAATGTCTACACTATATATCATTAAGGCGTCTACGTTAAGTAGCTATTAACATTTTGTTGCTGAGAGGACGGATTTTATGCACCTGGCAATCCCTGAAACTTTTCTTGCAATGGAAAGTGATTGTTGCATTGTAGACGAATATTAATTTTTGCCAGTTTCAAAGGAAATACCTATGTTCCTTTTTGTTTATCTCTGTTTTATAGTGTAGCATATCCCATGCAGCCCTTAACATTACAGTGCAAAAAAAACCTTCGTGGATTATAATTCTCTGCATTTTATTTATAGCGTGCCTTCAAATTCAGGTTGCCTGAGAGCAAGTCTCCTTTTATGCTTCAGGCGCTTTATCTCTCTTATCGTATACCAACAATAAGTTTTATCTGTAGACTTTAAACAAGAATAATATATAGTCCACAAAATCGCGCTATGAGATTATATTATGAGTTATTAGGGTGAGGAAAAGGCCAATTGAAAACAAAGTTTTGCTGAATTAAGAGAGAAGGGAAGGAAAAGGTATGCATCAGTACAGTCAGATACATACTTATGTAAAGGCAGTAGGGATATACACAATGGTGTACCTAGTGATATCAAATTACACTCAATCAGAAAACCAGCTACAAGGTTTTTATATGATTTTTTTGGAACATAGTCTCTTCTGCTATAGATTGTCTATCAAAAAACGAATACGGTTTTCTCACGCTTATCTTTGCATGTTTTAATATAATTGTGTTGTGAGGGATATGCAGGGAAGGGACATGGACTTGGATGATTCTACATTGTGTACATACACATGCATTACATACACAGGTTATCAGTATTGCTTAGGTCAGTAAGGTTGTTTAACCAGCTAGCAGCCTTCCTACAGCTCGAGCTCCACATTCTTCATCCGATTCTACATGGCTTTCGCTCGCTTGTACTTGAGTATTCTCCTGAGACGCAATGTGTATGTGTGTATGTGTACAAACTATGTGCACCATAATAAAAGAACCCACCTATGCACATTGCACCATCATTCAGACAGACCTAACAATTACTGTAGTTTTTCAAGGTATCTAATAATGTACTCATCTGTATCATTATGTCCTCAACTGTTCATTCTACTCCAGGTAGGCAGACTTATGAAAAGGGAACTAACTTATTTACATGAAGCCAGACAATATCATCAGACGCAGCAGTAATCACCATTGTCAATTTGACAAGGTACCTATCTAATTACGGCTATAGGTCATGATCAGTTTCATATGTACCCCAATCACTCTTTTCATCTGAATCTTCCTGGTGCTCTGACGACTTGACGACTCCTATTCTACTAACATCCTCTACACTTCTTAAGAGTATCATACTCATACACATACCAGCAGGAACACAATTTATCTACAGGGCAAGCAATATTTACTAGGCCACCCAAAAATATATATTTTTTCATCCATGAATCCAAACATTTTACAGCTCTGATATAATATAAAAATTCTACAAAAAATAGCACTCCTAAAATTAGTTTTCTTTAATCCTTTATGCTTATTTCTTGGGGATATGGGAATTAAACTAAAATTATAAGTTACAGCTTGCACAGAGATTCGGATATTTTGGTTTCCCTGTACATGAATTCATTTTAACAGTGTTTATTATTATATGGTAGCAATTCTCAACAATATGTGCTAAATAGTCTAGGAACACGCAGTGGCGTATGGAGGGGGTTTTGGTGCTGAATGCAAGAAAATGTGAATTTGTAAAATGGATTTTTGAAATATATATTTTAGGCAAATTATAGGAGCATGAGAGTTTGATTTACAATATCACCCACACCACACTTAAGTAGAAGTACATATATGCCACTATTGTGTTCACATGCAATTCATATGAAATATTTTATATAAATACATAAAATATGATAAACATATACTTAGCAACATAAAGCATGTTAATATGAACATAACGTTTATCCTTTTCTGTTTAACGTTACTATTGTTCTGGGATAGAGATAAACACTTGTAGACAATGAAATATTATTTTGTGCTATCAGAAAGCATTTAGTTATGTTCCAGCATTTAAAAGCCTGTAATTCCTTGCTCATACTCCTACTCCTCTTGAGTCGAAGACGAGATTATTAGAGTGAGTGATAGCCCTGTTTTATAGCATCGTCTTACGTTCACGTCTCAGGTTCACTGACGTGACGTAGGTACATATGGATAAAAATAAATGCACTTCCCTATCTATTTCATTCACCCTACGTAGCAAACACGGTGTCAAGGCTCTCGTGTTAAGGAAAGGTTGTTCCTTACCGGTCATTGTGTAGGTCGGAACGAAGGTACACTTACGTATAACAAAAGAGAATTACATAAATTTTTGTTCGCTCCATCGGTCAGTATTATAGTCAAATATCTTGCGAGCGTCAACCCACAGTTTCCGCTGAAAATATTGCTAAATCTGTTTCAATTTCCCCATTTAACCAGTGCTCTATAGCGATTGTGATAAGCAAATTAGTGTATAGATTTATGTGCATTTAGTTCCATATTAATACTAGGTACTACTATTCCATTGTTAATCTACACTTGCAAGGGCCAAGGTACCATATTGATTACTATTTTGTCACTTTTTAAAATTATAAGCCACTGATAGCTTCTGCCAAAATTTTTACAGAAACTACCTTTATATATATACAATATTGAGGCAAACTACCTCTATTGGAGCTATCCATATGCAATTATATGCATTTATATAGGCATCTGCGCTGCGCTATTTAGTAAAGTATCATATCTATATGATGGGAATAGAAAAATCTTGTGAAAACTACTAATATCGTGTAGTTAAAATTTTAATGTTATCCTGCATAAGAACTCTTCAAATTAAATTTATCATAGCAGTGCTAATAATTATGTCATTGGCTTTATGATTTCATTCATGAGCTTTACTCGTATTTGAGTTTGTATATCTTCACCAACGATACTGTTACGGATTTGCCTGGCAGAAAACTGTTTGCTAGGTACTTTATACTTGTTCGTTGTCTGACGCCTTCACTAAGTACTATAGATAACATAAAATGAACTTTTATAAGTTTATTAATCACCTTACTTACTACTATTTGCAAGATTATACAACGACGTCTGTGTGACTCAAATACGATTTAAAAGCAATAATATTATATTACAATAGCGTCAACCACTATCAAATTACAATAGTTACGTCATTTGAGTTTGAACTGCGTATTATGCGTCCATATAAGAAAGGAAGTATTTTTTGCCTTTGTTGATGAGTCTACACATACAATATAATTTTACGTTTACAATTACGTGTTTCAGCTTTCAGTACTTTACATATGTAATGACAATTGTGTTCGTTTCTTAGATAATTGCGCCCTTACTAAATTCTCCTTTAGTTGCATCTAACTAATTCAAGTAACTAAAATATTATAATTATTATACCATTAGGCACAATGATGGGAACACAAGAACTGCGCTTAATTTCTAGAATCAGTTGTATTTGAATTTCATGAGACAAGGAATTAAATAGCAATGGATTTGTTTCACTTTCCTTTTAAAAGTTCGCTAATATTATAATATTATTACAGCTCAGCTCTGTTTCGCCTGGGGAGCATGGCTGACTATGCGTACCAATAATATACGGTGTATGTTAATCAATTGCGATATGCCTGGTTTTCATGACATTGGCATTGGAACTGCATGTATTTAAATCTTCTATATTGTGTTTGAGGTTTCATACGTATGACTATACAAAAAAATAGCAATATGTAAAACTTTAAAGTAGGTCATATTAATAAAGATGGATAGATGCATATAACACCTCATTACTTTATGGAAAATGTAACATTACTTTATAAGGGGGAAAGGTTAATTTGTAAGGGACATATGTAACTTTGTATGGTGCTAGAAATTCAGGTAATGCAGTACTACATGAATGTGTATGGTTATATTGTAAGGATTGGCTGTATTTGTATGGTGAATACGATGATATTGGATGGATCGGTTTGGCATTTCATTCTAACTTTGTATATTATTATATGTTTTGGGGATCCAAACGAAGCATACAAAATGGAGTCCATCGAATGACACCAATTGGGGGAGGGGTAAAAATATTTTCAAAAAGACTATTTTCTTGTAGGATAGGTTTAAAAGTACCTCATCTCCGCGGATTGGTTACATTGTCAGCGAATAAAAGTTATTTAAACCGGTGTATTGTTCCATTGGCTAAGCTGTACGGCTATCAATGTCTGTGTTCTCGGCCAGGGTTCGAATCTCGCTGGCGATAATGGTTGCATGTTGGTTTTGGGGTGCTGTATGAGTTTAAATGTGAATTAAAAAATAGTTATATGGACCTACGAAAACCCAGGGGCTTTTACCCTTAAGCATTTGGGGTCTAGTAGTGGGGTTAACGCTGTTTCTGCCAACTGGCTGTGTGAGACAGTCTTTGGCCTTCTGAGCATTAACTAGCAGCAATACACTGTTAAGAGGAGTTGGCAATATGCCCGATAACAGGTGACCTGCGCCCAGAGTCTTCCCGTTGTAGCAATACAGGCGAACCTCATAATAACAAACAAACTAACAAAACAAAGAATAGTTATTTTGTCTGGCACACATGTAACTTTTGTATGGTATTCCAAATTTGGCGACACAGGAAAAATTTCCTGATGCTACTATCAGGCTAGATGAAAATTGTCTGGTGTGCTAGAAGACTAATAAATGAAACTTAAGCGCATTGTGTGAGGTGCATGGGTACAGAGAGTAATTACTTCAGTGTATATAGTCATCATCACGCTATGTACATATTTCTTTAATAAATTTGAAGTAATAATGCAGTATTGTCATAAATCTCAATCAAGTGATATCTACATACAAATTAGAAAATCAAATTCAATATTCAGACATTAAATAGATATGTGTATGTATGACTATCATAAATGAAAAAACATGGCTTTAAATTTGCTAAAGAAAATATGTACATAAGCTTGATGACTTAACGTGAACATAATTCCGAAAAAGCTTACAGCGGGTTCTGACAAAATCCACCGCTTCACCGCTTGGAGACTTTCGGGTAATCTTAAACACATCACATATTGGAGCATGTTTATTTTTCTTTAGGTTAGGTTAGCGTTACACCCGAAAGTCTCATAGCGGTGAAGGTGGTGGATTTTGTCAGGACCCCTTACAGCCTTCAAATAACATTACAATCATACGACGACTTTTATGTCCGGCAAAAAATAACGGTTACATAGCGCAATACTTTATGCTGATTATAATGGGTTAATATGGAAATAGGGGAGCCCTATAAAAGTATGTACCCATTTAATTTTAAGGTAAGGAAAAGAAGGATGTGAGTTTGGCCAAAATTTTAATGACAACTCTTTTTTAATACAGGATATATATTATTATTACGGGAGGCATTATGACGACTGTAGATATGAACGGCAGCGTAGCCGTAAATTCCAAGGTTTACAACTTGGCAAAGAAGTTCAACTCGTTTTATTTGAACAGTATGTGTAAATTTTACTACTATAATATAATAGGAAGTCATTCTGCTGACATTCTTAAATTGCTTGATCTTGCTCACTTGTAATAGCCATAAATGACTGTATCTAAATTTAGAGTTGAAATTTGGCACTTACAAGCCATTTGTCATCCTGCAGTATCAAGTCGGGTTGATTTCTCCGAAAATGTTGAAGTTGATGTCGAATTTTCCTTCTCTTTTCGTCATTGAAGAAGGATTTGTGCTTTTGAATCCAAGTCTTGATACATACGAAGCCAGATCAAAAGCTGTGGAAGCATTTCTTAAAGGGCTAAGGGACAATAACGCCTTTGGTGCACTGAAAGGCTGGCGGAATGAAGTAAAATTTTCAATTATCTAACTAATTTTTGTATCCAGAATGATTTGATGGTTTTGTTGATTTGTTGCTATGTTTTTAATGCGAGTTAATTTATTTTGACATTCGAAGTGTTATGAGGTAGGACCAGGCTTTGAAACCAGCCCTCTTATGCGAATCGAGAGGTCTGCTGCCTGTAGGTTTACTTATTTATGAGCTACCTAAATTATATTATTTATTTGCATGACTTCTCTTTCTTTCATGATTCTGGGTCCACTTCATTTATGCTTCTTTTTTCCAGGTCTCCTTGGCATACGTCAGTACGGAATTGACATCAATGGATATGTCAATCATCCCACTAAGGGATTGTGTGTGTGGCTGCAAAAACGTTCGCTTACTAAACAGACTTGGCCAGGATATTTTGACAATATAGTATGCACCTACATTTGAAAATTGATCCTATTAATCATCGCTGTAAGTGTAAAAATTATGGTAATAACTGCAATTTGTGAACTTTTAAAAGGTAAGCGGAGGCATCTCAGTTGGATACACTGTTTTAGAAACTGCACACAAAGAAGCTGAAGAAGAAGCCTCCGTTTCCGGTCCTTTATTGGACAATTTAATTCCTGTTGGAACTGTTACGTACGTTATTTTATATAGTGGTCCTTTTTAAACTATAATTCTAAACAGACCTATTAATTTTAATTTCTTTTTATAGAATTTTTTATGAATCTGAACGAGGTCTTTCTCCAAATACCGAGTTTGTATTTGATCTTGAGTTGCCTTTAGATTTTAAACCTGTTAACCAAGATGGAGAAGTGGAATCTTTTCATCTACTCACCGCAGTTGTAAAATAAATACACTTTTAACATTATTTTATTTTAAGGAGTACCTACCTGACAAGGCTCTGAGAAACAGTATAGGTTGCGACAAGAATTTTAAAATTTTCCTATTCATGTCGCTTTGCCGCCGTGGCGTTGTGTCTAATTTAAAAGCAAAATTTTCCAGTCCAGATTCCGACAGTTTGGGGAAACGTACAAATCAGCAAAAATATATAGAAAGAGAAGGAAAAAATTCTCTAGGGCACAGGTTTCTGACTTATAAAGCTTTGCCTTTCTAAATATGCGATAAAATCGAAATACATTTTTCAATGCATTCCCCCCACTCCGAAAAGCTCTTTTTTCCTATCCAGAATTTTATTTTTGAAAATGTTAAAAACTTGTGCTCACGAAAAATATGAGCAGATTTCAAAAATCCATTTTTATTTCACTGGTATACATTAAGCCGTTCTCCTTGAATCATGTCAACCCCTCCTTAATATCTGACTTGTGCGATTATTTCATTTGCGAGGTGTATACTATGGAATTTTTAAATTTATTTCATAGGAAGTTCTTGAAACCCTGTTGATGCCAACCTTTAAAACTACTAGCGCTCCCATATTGATGGACTTTCTCATCCGCAAGGGCGTCATAAATGAAACAAATGGTATAACTTCAATCCTCACATTAAATGTCGTAAAGATTAACTTTCGTGGTGTCTTTAATTATTGACTATAATTTTTTAATTGATTACAGAGCCCAACTTGGAACAAATAAAAACTTTACTCCACATTCCGCTCCATAGCATCTATAAGGAAATTTAGAAAAACGTTGGCGCCTGGGCCATAAAATTACATAATTTTACAGGACAATTAGACTTTAGTTCATTTTGAATATGTGTTTGATAAGGATATAGTAAACTTTTACATGTGCTTTAATCAGTGCGAAAATAATACTGTGTCTTCAATAATAAGTGTGTGCCATCGTCAATTTTAACAGTAAAACTTTAAAACATTATTATGACAAATAACTATATAGAGTGCTTTATAAACCCATACTGTACGGTATACGTGCTAAATGATTTTCAATTTCCCAAATTAAGAAAGATAATTATGTGTATAATTTTCTTAATCATATTTAATCATTTTTAAAAATAAATAAAAGTGGTACCAAAACATACTTAATTTGTATTCATGTTTGACTTTAAAATTCATTAACTTATGGCATATACATATTTAAGTGTGCACGCATAAATTAAACCAACAATAAGTAAAATGATTTTGTTCGCGAAACTAGGGAGTCTTACCATATTTTTAACCTCTTGTAAAATAGCACCATTAAAATTCTTACGCTATGTTCTCATATCTGAGTAGTTTGTTTGTAACAATCTATTGTATTATAATAATATGCAACAATCATTTCACAAGACATTTTAGGGTTTTTCATTTTCAATCATGTATTTTATTAAAAAATGATATACAAACCCCCATTCGGATATTTACTGTAGGCTAGAAGTTCAGTATAAATGCGTTTTTTGTTACATGTGTAAGGATATGTCCCTGTCAAATAGTAGTCTGTGTGTTCGAGCTTCATTAATGAGATAATGAGATCAATATATTCAGTCCAATGTAATCCTCATTATTATTTGTCAGAAGCGTTTAAATTACAAATACAGTTTGAAAACAAGTAGGAAATTAAGATAGAAGTGACACTTTAATGAATTACATAATTTGAAAATAGTTCAACACCTTCAGTAAAAATAATACTGTAAAACTATGTATATTCTAACATACAGAGATAGGTAGGTACCTATTTATTTATTTATAGCAGTAAAAAACTATCGGTACAAATATTTTAATATGTGTCATCCGGTATAGTATTGTGCCCTTGTGTTAGAACAAACTAGGAAAACTATGTTAATTATACTAGCAACAGAGTACAAATTTGCATATAAACTACCGTAAGAATGACAAATCACAAATAATTAAATAATTCTTGGCTAAGGTTCCAGTGCACCTCAGAGGGCGTCGGCGAAGCCGACCCCCGATGAGT
>JAAAYG020010635.1:0-23827 GCA_009936455.2 Tomocerus minor | reverse complement strand
CTTATTTTGTCCAATTTCATCCAATTTATCCACTGGATGGATGAAATTCCATTTTGGTGGACAATATACAACCCTGTTTACAACTGATGCCAAAACAATAGTTAATAAATAAATGGTATTTGTAGTAAATAACTTCAGGTAGGTGCTAAGTGGAATTCTGTGTTAAAAGAGCTAAAAAACATCATAATGTTTGGGTCATTTATTTATTTTGTTTACATAACAGACAAAAATCTCCATGTGCGAGAGGTTTTACATTGCTAATACATTGAAATTAGCTGGGAGTATCATATATAGATCAAAAATTGTGCTCAAATACATGTCATTACAAGAAAAGATAAAAAAAAACTACTAGTACTTCAGCACATCAGCCTGTATTTTGGGGAGAACCTGGAGCCTACATTTTCAAAATTAAAAATTGGGCACTACAAAAAAGGGCTTTTGGAGTGGGCTAGTGTGTCAAAATTTAAAAGTTAAATCGCATAATGACAGGACTAAATACAAGGGAAAATGAATATTACATTCAAAAATTGTAGAACGAAGTGTAGTACCATGAAATTCCATTACCCAGTAGAAAGACTAAACTTGTTTCCTTGTTTGTAGTCCAACTTTACAAATAGTTTTTGAAAAAGTGCCAAAGTTACAAAAATATTACAGTCGAGCCTAAAGTCTGGCTCTTAAATATGACCTTGGATGTTTGAATATGAACATAAAGCACAATATTTGACAGTGAGCGTTTTTCGGAACGTAACTCTTAAATTCACGTAACGTAAGTATTACGTTAAGCTCCTTCACTTTTATGTTTGAATTTTGCTCTGCGAGATAAATTCTGAGATACGTAACGTAGAAAACTGTACGTTACGTTCATAGTTACATGGCTCGTAAGTGCAAGCAAGGGAAAGACTGTCGTGCCTGTTACCATGGATTTTCATAGCTAGAAAAGGATTTCCACATTGTTGAATTTTCGAAAAGCAAAGGGACTCTTGGAAGTCTTCTTTGCTTTACTTTAGTTCCATGACGACTCACCTGACATGGCTGCATTTTGAAATCTAATTTTTATTTAAGTTTCTAGAGAATACGTAAGAAGCGCACACTGCTTCCGTAAGAAAAGTTGCTTGAAAACTTACATTACGGACTTACGTCAAATAAAAGGCTCACTGCCAATTATTAGCTCTAAAACCAATAGACGTAACTAATTTTTCCGCTGTGCAATATACCTGTATGTTACTTGCAGGCTTTACTGAAAACGCACATTCATGATCCGAATGCCCCTGAATTGGTTCACTTCTTATTTACGCCGCTGGCATTGATCGTCGACGCCTCCAGAGACGCGCATGCTCCAGGTCTGGCCTCTCGCGTTGTGTCCCCACTGCTGAACCGGGAAGCCATTGAGCTACTTAACAACTGCTTGACTTCCAAGGAAACTGAACTGTGGCACTCGTTGGGGGAAGCTTGGCTCATGGCAAGGTACTCTACTGCCTGAAAAATGGAACTCTGACTATGATAACTGTCACAATCATTTTGAAATCAGCTTCGGCCAACTTCTGCTAGTACATGCCTAGGGATGTTGGCGAACAGTCCTTGGACAGTGTTGTCCCAAGTTGCCCACTGTATTCAAAATAGTGAAGGACAGGACCCTATTATTAGGCAAGTCTATTAACATGTTATGTGTGTTCTGGCGCAGAGAACAATGGAAAGGGTTTGTTGCTCCGTATCAGCCTGTTTTCATGGATGGGTGGTCCCCTGCGCTGTGGAGAAGAAACTTGGGCGCTGCAGTAGCTTCCGAAGCTCAACGACGCATTCAAGAAATCCGAGCTGCTCAACATGATGTAAGCAACTACTTTAATTCACGCCGCTTTTTCCTCATTAACACTTGGATTCACATGTGCATTGAAAATGTTTTCAAAAGGCACTAGAGACCATCCAGACGGCGTCCTCCAATTACTCTGAAAAATATTTTGATTATAGCTTAATTAATTACTTTCCCTTTTGATAATGTATTGCGAGGGACAATACAACGAGGAAAAGTTAAGGCTTCTTCCATGTTTCCTGATCAGACTCAGCTGTATTAACGAACTCAGGAATATTCCCTAACATAGTTCATGTCCTGTGCAGGTTGAACAACGAAGAGTAACTCGGGAACGATCGGTTTCACCCGTTGAGATGACGGGAGACGACTTTGGATCCGGCCAACGAGCCTTTGTGGACTCAGTTCGTTCAAGAGGAGGAAGAGTCGTTGTTGTCACTCACCCACGCACCGCCAACAACCACAAAGAATTGACCGTCATCCGCGGCGAATATCTCGAGGTAAATTTCAAATTCTATCTATGACCTCTGACCTTCGGAAAGGGTTTTGCGTCATTTCAACGAATGGCTTTCAACGACAGCAAATTCAACGGCACAAAAATAACGGCAAAGTAAAACTAGTGAAACAAAATTCAACGACATAAATAACAACGACAATGTAAAAAACCAAAATGCAAAAACACCGAAAATGCTAAAAAAAGATTATGTTAAAAAAACGAAAATGAAAAAAACCAAAATGTTAACACAACTATAATGTAATGATTGCGGCAATTAACACTTTAACAAAAGGAACTGACAAGATTTGTCACCTTGTAACACATGTATCGCGGATTTGTTGACTTTCCGATATAAAATCTGAAATGGAGCGAGTAAACTAGGTACTTAAATTGAGAGCTCTTTCTGTTTTAAGAATACTATTTCAAAAGAAAACGTTTTTTCCGCACCCAGGTGAATTCTAGTCGATGATGGTTCAAGGAATGGAAAGATGGGTGTGCACAAACCGTGTATTTCGGAATTAAGCACCGAAATGCCCTAAAACATAATTAAATAATTCTTGGCTAAGGTTCCAGTGCACCTCAGAGGGCGTCGGCGAAGCCGACCCCCGATGAGTGCACGGAACCTTAGACAAGGATTATAATTATGTGAACGCTACACTCCGTGTGCAATAAAATGAGTTCATAACGGGCGACGCGGAGTGGGCGTGAAACATAATTCACTCGGCTGTATTATTTGGTATCTCTTCCTACTCATCAACCTTCGTAAAAACTCACGAGTTTACATATACCCGGTTATTTACAATTTTCGGATGTCGCTGAATTTTGTGTCGTTGTTTTAGATGTCGCTGAATTTTGTGTCGTTGTTTTAGATGTCGCTGAATTTTGTGTCGTGGATTTTGTGTTATTGTTTTCGCTGTCGCTGAAATTCATTCCGAAGGTTTAAGTCCAGTAGACATGTCTATATGCAAATACTTTTATATTTACGCCAACTCCTCGCAGGGCATGACAAAGACTGCATTTTTGGGGGGAAAAAGGCAAAAAGGTGCCTTTTTGACTTTTTGCTGCCTTTTTGGCCCTTTTGACTTTTTGCAGTGGCTACCTCCATCTGTAATGTTCAAGGAACTAAAGATCCAATTGTTTCTGTAATTGAATTTCGGTTTTAGTCAATAAAATATATTGCTAATTGTTGTTTCCACCGCGTGTCCGTACATTTTTCATTCAATTTCGAATGCAATTGGTACGTATTTTTCTGCTTTTTGCTAATTTTGATGGGCAAAAAGGCAAGCAAAAAGGCAAAACGGCAAAAAGTTGCCCGTTTCATGCCCTGACTCCGCGTCAACCGTTATACTCTCTAATTACCGCAAAGGTACGGAGGGTAGCGTTCACATGATTATAATTATGTTTCGCTCACTCCATATTGCCCGTTATACTCTCTAATTATGGCACACGGAGAGTAGCGCTTACATAATTATAATTGTTGCCTAATGTCCCGTGCACTCATCAGGGCATCTGGATCAAATAGTCAAATAGCTACTATTTTTCAACAGAGATCGCTGAGATGTAAGTATATTAGCAAATGTATCTGAGCTAGCGCTTTGTTTCAGTCGGCTCTGTTTGCCTTCTGACACTTTCTTATTTGCCAAAGACTTTCCATACTTAAGCCTCCAATAACTTTGTCGAATAAGGTTGCTCAACCAGTTGGACTCAGAGTTTTGTTTTTGTAGCACACTAATCAACCTTACTAAATGAGTTTAAAATGGGTTCACGTTAATTGTCTCCCAAAGTGGCGCACGTGCAGACTTCCTAAGAAGTCCTAAAAGAAAATTTGGTTAAAGCAATATCTATACAGACAGCGTTTTTGAAACATTATTTCATTTATTTCATTGTCATGAAATATTTCATTGACAGTTACTGGATGACACAAAGAAATGGTGGAAAGCAAGAAATTGGAAAGGACAAGTTGCTCATGTGCCGCATACCATTGTATCTCAACTCAGTGAATTTCCACAAGTAAGTCGCAATCATTTTATTACAAATTGGAATAAGTCAATGTCAGTACGTATTTAGTGCTATAGGATTGTTACTAGTAACTGTCATGGAGCTATGAACGGCACATGCGTGCATTCATGGCAACGGGCCGCAGGGGGAGCTGTAGGCTGTAGACCAATACCGTAACCTGAAAAATATCTTCACCCAACTTTGAGCTTTGATTGCTTGCAAAATTTTCCACTTAAAAGTTTGGCACAGATTTCATTTTTATTTTTGAGTATTGGTCTACAGTTCCCGCGGGGTCAATTGTGACTGCCCCGCGGGCAAACTGGCGTGGAGTACTTCATAATATATACTTCAGTAGTTACTACCCTTCTGCAGTAGCAATATATTGACCATTTCATCACAAAATAGACGTCTATTGCTCGCAAACAATGCTATCTGATTGTACGATGCTACTTCTGATTGTAGTCGCTTCGCCCTATTATTAACAATGCCTACTGTTATTAAAACAATGAAACGAGCGGACTCTCCATCGCACCATCCAATAACATTGCGAGTAAAATAGCGCTCCATTTTGGGACAAAATGGTCAAAGTATAGTTACCGTAGAAGCTAATAATATTATTATATGCTTAATAATAATAACAGCAACAAATAAAACTGTTTACAGGAAGCCAGCGCCTATCACCACAGTGACAACGGAAGAGCAGGTACTTTGATTAAATGCTTCAAATATTTAATTATTCTATTCATTATCCTCTGTAATTATTCAGCACGTAGCGTAGTGCTCTTAAAATCCTACAATGAAAGCGAAATAATTCTTGATTGCGGTTGCGGTGTGTGTTAAATGTTTGGAGATCATATCGGGCAGGAGGCAACTCCAAGGAGAACATAAAGTATAATTAAATAATTGTTCGCTAAGTGTGTCGGCACCCTTCATGGGTCGCCTTCCCCTGATGAGTGCACAAACTCTTCGCCAAGAATACTTAATTGTAGAAGTCTCCTCGCTTTCCTTTTCTTTCACTAACAATCCGAAAACGCCGGTCCTCCTCGCGTCGCCTATTAATTGGAATCAACGACCAAATGGACTCCACTCACAAATAAACACAATAATATCAAAAATATTTAATCATAGAGTTTAATTACGCCATATGGGCCTCAATTACAACTCTCTTTGGCCAGCTACACGGCCTTTTTGAAACAATAAGTACTCATGGCTAGTAATTCTTGATATACGGCAGTTACTTTTTTAGTTTCCCAATATCCCAATTGTTTCCTTCGTCAGTTATAGGATTGTAATACCTGTTTATCTTATACATAAACTCCCAGTTTTATTGACAATTAAATAATTTATTTTTAAAAAGTAGAAATACTTAATGCTAAAAATCAGCTAATGCTCAGAAAAAATTCAGAAAACGAACCCGTATATTTTCTAAAATTTCTGAACTTTTATTTTAAATTTTTATTGGTTGTTTTAAATGAACATTGTCGTTTTTAATATTTTAATACATTTATCTGCGAATGTGTTAGAAAAGGTTTGCCCTACAACAACTTTGCAGTTCTCCTTGTGCAGAAATAATCACCTAGGTACTAACTATTAACGAAATACTTGTTGTTGGCGTAGAAGTAATGCCGTTGCATGGGCTAGGTTATCAAAAATGGTAGGCGTTCGTGGGCGATTCATTCCTAGTTGACATTAGGAGTAGCAGTGGTAGTCTAGTCTGGTATGGTGTAGCCGTAAGTAGTAAGCCGCTTGTGTGTGCACTCTTTTTTGTGCAACCACTCTTATCGGCCAATATTATATACTATATTATTATGATTTAAAGAACTAGTTATTGGGCCTGCCTCAGCGTTTGTTGTCTTTTAATTCCTGTCGGCTCATTTCCTTGCTTAGAATTAGAATACTTTATTGTCTGTAGCTTTGTGTTGTGCTCCTTTTCTATCCGAACATTCATGTAGTGTTTGTCACTGATATTGCTTATTGTTGTCAATGTCAATGTGTATGTCTTTTTTATTTGAAGGATACTCTGGCTACTAGGCGGGGATGGTCACAGGACTCAGACGCCTACCCTGCTAACCGTCCTGTGTTGTCATGTCTGTAGTTGTTGCATCCGTGTCAGCTGGATTTGGTCGCAGGAGGATTTCTGTGAGCCCAACAACCTTTTCTTCATTGACAACGACTGTTCTACTTATCAACAGCTGATACTTTACCGTCCTTTCCCGTACTCCAGCCGAAGTTCATTTTTATATTTTACTCCATTATCAACTTACTTGAAGACACTGTCAATTTCGTACGTGTCTACTCCCGCAACATGTCGAAAACAGAATACGACCCATCAACTCACTCAATTAAATACACACACACTTACGCTGTACTTATACTGCATTACTGAAAAACTTACGTCAATTTTATATTTATACAAGTTACAAGTTACTATACGCTAGTTACGGTAGTTAGTTCATTTTTAAACAATTCAAAAATACGCACACCGCATACGCCCTGCTGCCGTTTGTTACAACTGTAATATTATTTGTAATTCATTTCCCTCTGCTCCACACTGTGCTCGTTCAGTCGAAACGTATCTTCAAGCAGCTTGGTCAAGGGGTCGCACTGCCACTTCCAGGGCCTCTAAGCTCTGCTCATCCATATGTATCTTGTCTAAGGCAAGGGCAAAGGCTTCCATGGTTTTTAGCCACTGCGCACTGCCGCGATATTAGATACACAGAACATAATATCGTTGCATCTTCCTTAGCTGGACAGAAATGATCAATCCACACACGAGCTAGACACTGCAACCTTGCGGACTTAGCACTTTAGTCTTAACTGGCAGGTTAATAGTCGGAGCAGTCCAGATAATTCGAAAAATAATATGCTTAAAAATTAAAACGCTTATCCTTTCTATGTTTTACAACAGACTGGCGATCAACAAAGTTGAGGCTTTTTAATGCTCTCTAATTTCAGTCAGCAATAGACTTGTAAGGTGGTTGGGTTAGATAAAATCTTTTTATAGCCTTTTAAGTTTTATACCTAATCAGAGATAAGCATTATTATTGAAAAGTAAAAACACGAATAATTAGTGATCCATTCTTCCCATCGATTCCCGCTATTTCTTCGATTTATAATCTGGGAGTTTCAGTAAATTCGAAAATGAAGAATATGTGATGTATGTATGTATAATTTACATCAATACATGTTGACGGTTTTTACGACATGTCGTAATTAAAAATCGTGGGCCAGTTACGGCAGTTACGGCAATAAACGGCAGGCGGCATATACGGCCCACTCCATACTCCTGGCATATTAAGCCTTGGAATTGGTGGCCAGGCAGGGTTAGGTGGATTCTACGCTATCCACTCTGTGTGATAAAGGCGGACGTCATTGTACACACATACAACCTCCGCTGCACAAACTCCGTTTACTGGCTCTGGAAAGGCGCTAACCCTTTGACCAAGTCAGACTGTAAGATCTATTTATAACGACATTTGGCAGTGGTGTCTCATTCGATTATTACATCTTAGATGTCAAACGCTTCCTTCCGTTTGTTATGCCTGTACCTTTCGGTGAATATATTAAACTTTCGGGTTATTGTTGTGGCTATTACTAGGTCAACCATAGGTTAAATTTACTTTTTTATCCCAAAATATCTCTACTGTTTTCAAATAGTGCAATCTGATTGTGCGATGCTCTGCGAAGTCATTGCATTGTAATAGTAACGACACTTATTGTAGGAATACAATGAAGCGGCTTTGTGCTTCGTCGCTCCATCAAGATAATATTATTTGAGAACAATAGAATACAATTTTGAGATGAAAAGGTCAATTTCACCTTTCGTTAGCCTTGTAATACAAACCCTTTACAAAATAATACATCGACGAATCCGAATCAGCAGATATAGTATTATTATTATCCTATTTTCCGTATCAAGCACATCAGATTTTTCAGATATGGCATTATTCCATTTTCCCAGTTTTTCTAGAAAGGTTACTTTTGAATTTTCAGAAGTTTGATTTAAAAAAAATCCGAGATTTCGATGCTTATATCTGAAAGTTATCTGAACAGATGGTATCGATCTGGTTCGTAGCTCTGCTTTAGTCAGAGTGAAATGATGGATATGTATGAATGAGATGCGAGTAAGTTTAAATGTTAGCTTGCTAGCAAAAATAATTTGTGTGCATTTTAAGAAAGTTCCAGTTTCACTCATTTCCAAAACTTTTATTGCTACTTTAATGTCCACTGAAAAGTTTGGCTTCAAAGTGTTTAAGACTTCCATGTAGCTATTTATTTAACGTAGGTGTATTTAAGAGACCAACAATTCAATGGAAGGACTTCAACCGACCATGAGCAATGAATATTTGTGTAGGGATTAATTTACATTTTCTAAGTAGCAAAGGACGAGTCAGGATGCGACACAATTGCGACGACTCTAATTATACTTCCCTGACAATCAGCTATCATCAACTTTGCATTACAGCACAGTTATGATACTTACAGTAAAAAAGTCCGTGTGGTATTTTTTATTGCAGGAAATTGGGGTCCGTTGAACCCAAAACGCGTAGTTAAATATATTCAATATTTTAACAAAATATGATGTTAACATTGCTAATTCTAATGCTTCCTACTTAAGAATGTTAGAATAGTATTATTACTGTAAAAAAGTTTAAAGGGTATAAGAAAATGAATCAGTAAATGGTGGTACTCGTTTTAACGGTTTAGGTGGTACGTTAATTTAGCGTAAAGGTTAATTTAATATACTTTTCGATGTATTAAAAGATAACACAGCTAGATAAATTTAGACAAACTAGTAGGTACTAACTTTTATATGTAAATAATGTCAAACCCCGAAGATATGTATTTTTGTACATAATTCATTACAAAATCCAATCCAGGAGTTAATACTGATTCTTAGTTTTTAATTACAACGGGGTAAATGTTAAATCAAAATTTGAAATGGCGCAAGGAACGTTCACTCGAACTGAACCCAGTAAGAGTCATTAGACATTTGCGCCTGAATATTTACCACTGATGACACCTCCTAAATAACATACCATATTATGTATATATATATATATATATATATATATACCTATATACCTATATATATATAGGCTAGCTGTAATAAGCGTAACCATGCATTAACCGTAATGTCTAAATGCATTAAGAATTATTTTTAAAACATTTCGTTCTTTCATCTTGATATAACCATATATTTTTGCAAATTTTGCTTGATGAGGTTGCTACAATTCCAAAAAATCCCACATCAACAGCGTAGTGTTAAAAATGAAAGAGTTAGACGTATCTAATTCAAGTTTTTCAAAGTAATGTTTCTAATTTCGTCGGTATGAACACTGCTTTGTTGACGGGGAACTTTTTAGTTTTGTAGGGGCCTCTTACACATTATGAAAGTATAATTTTTAAAACATATGGTCATATCAATAATATGATCAAAAAACAACAATTTTTTATTACGTATATTGCTTTGGCATTACGGGTGATGCTTGATTACGCGTATTCCCACGAACATGTATAACATGTTTTCAAAACCCTGTTCACCCTCCCACCCTGGTGAGCTGAACACAAGAGAGAATAAACCAAGGAAACAGTAGATGCTCCCAGACATTAGCTATTTTTGAGAATTTTCAGTCAATGTAGTATTAACTAGAATTTGGATAACAAGCAGAGCAAAATTTGCACTCCTGGTCTTAAATGTACGACTGCCGGCTTACTGATGTCCTCAATAAGCAACCGTCACAAGGAAAAGAAAGAATTATGGTGCTTGACCTAAGATAAGGGAATAAGGCTAATTGCATATTGACTTAAACAAACAACAATTCCCTCTGTGTCAAAGCTTTTTGGAATTGAAAGGAAGGGACTTGAACGTGCGCTGCATCATGAATGATTAGATCTGACGCTTGACGAAGGACACATGATGCAACGCATTTTCCTCCATGCAAAGTGAGTAAATTGCATCGGAAGTTGTTTCTTTGTATCAACTTTCACTGGTTAAATCTAAGTGGTTGACAAACTGAGCTATCGTACTGGTTGAACTTGGTTACTAATATCCGTTGGACTTGTGTATAAGGGAATGGGAATGGAGCTAGTAGAGTACACACTACACACAATGAGCCAAATACTTGAGAGATTGATTACTTTTATTAGGTAGACTTGCTGATGTAATGATATTCCCAGTTGTAGATTCTATATTGGTAAATAGTGTGTACATCTTATCTAATTTAGTGGCCAACGACTACTTCTACACTAGACATTTCTATATGCTCGCAACCTGCTCGTTAAGGTGGTCATAGAACGATAGACCTCCATGTATGTATTCCACTCCACGACCCAGTATATCAAAATGGCCTTGCCTTTCACCTTTTTTCAAGGTAAATACTCTGATTGTATTGGATAACTTTCATTGTCTTCTTTTAAATTGGCTTGCTTATTCGAGGGACACAAATGAAGGATGAATAAAAGTGGATGAATTGTGGGTGTTGCATTTGGAATCTACGTCTCCAAGTTTCCCTCTTAAACAGTTGGAATTTGATCTGGTTTAAGATGCAACAACTGGAATCTTGCCCATTTGAGTGGGTGTTTGGGTTACAAACTTTTGGAGTAAACATATTACTGCACCGTAGAACTGGTTGTAGCATATACGTTGGGACTTTGGGACGGAGAAAAAATTCGAAAGGTTTTTTCGGTTGTAACGTTTGTCACGCATTGAGGACTAAACCTTCAAAATCCCGCTGCTCAACACTGTTGAGGCAGCAGTATGCAAAGGTTGGTTAAGGAGCCATCTTTTACAGCCTGTTGCACCTCCTGCCACCACAGAAGTTGGCATTGTTGTCTTAGTTATTACGAGTGGGTCAACCCCCCAGCATGTCAAGGAGGCTGCACCATCACAGTAAATCTAGCAGGATTTGCCTGAAGATGAATGTGAGATGATAGGACCAACGCTCAACGAAAGCTAATTTTTCCTCTAATTTTACATACAATATGATTGTGTCATTCCGTGTCACATGTATTTCCAGGCACTGTGGGGTATGGTTTTGTTCAGTAAATACCCTGAGTGCAGCGCAGCGGCGGCACAACGATCCACGAGATCCTGTGTAATGGTAATAGTAATAGAGGAATTATTCATTCTACTCGCCTCATAATGAGTTTGAGGTTCATTTATGTTATTTTAGGCTGACTTGGGCGGGTTTAAAAAGAAGGAAAAGAAAATAGATATAAAAAACTGAATTATATTTTGCCTTTAAAATGGACACAATTTCACCGTTGTCTTTCCTAATGGTTACACCCCCATAACGAATTGACGCAAAATGTATCTTTGACCTAATCTACCCAAACCCAAAGCAATATTTAACCCGAAAATATGGCTAGCACTTTTGATTTTGGACTGGCGTTGTAACCGTTACAACCAACCGCCTGAATTTTTCAAATCCTTAGCCCAACTTATACAACACACGGTAACACTGTGCTTGGAATAATCCAAGTACATTTTAAAAGTCTCCCTTTGGAAGCAATTCAATTCAAAAGGTTGGCATGAAAGTAGAGAGTGTGCTGGGTTGTAAGTACAACGTACTACAGCTGTGAGCTATATTGTGTACCCATTTAACTAGAATTAAGAGCTATACATATTTATTGTTTACTTTTTCGTTTGAAAGGTTGCCATTTGAACTTTCTTTTCAAAAGTTGCGTCTTTAAAAAACTTACTGTACCATTTTTCATTTATCAAATATATATTCCATGTAAGTAATTTCTTGCTTTTAGCTAATACGGAATGTTGTCATTGAAGGGCTATTGGTGCCAGATGCACTTGGTAGCTGCAGAATCTCCCAGAATGGCCTGTAGCACTGTTCTGTAGTAACTCCCAACTGGGACCAGAAACTCTCCAATAAGAACATCCCCTATTGAAATGTGTGCCTACAAAAATATTTTCTTAAGTTTCGTAATTTATGTATCTGGGGACAAAATGTTTCCATTGTGACCGTTAAAAAAAATATTTAATACTGTGCTTCTGCATTTCATTAGCTGCTATGTGTAGATCAGTAAGTGTTTTTGCAAAACATCTTTCTACTCGATATATTGTAATTGTATTGTGCCTATTTACTTGGAATAAATTAATTGTGCTTAAGTTCATGTCTTCTTTTCGTTGCGATAGCTAATCCAAAGTTTCTTTCCATTGATAAATAAACTAAGATCAAAAGCGAAATTAGTTATTTAGGTTAAGGCGTAGTGGGGAGTTCAAGATGGTAAATTATAATGCGCGATAAAGTTTAAAAATGTCGGTCTGAGTACAAATAACTTAAAAACCTACTTCACAACAAGCGGAATTGAATAGCGTATATTACTATCGGCAGATAACTATGTACTAACGTAGGAGAGTACGGTCTACCATACTCTCCAACGTTAGTACATAGTTATCTGCCGATAGTAATAGCTACTGTACGTTCCATTTCACTTCCCACTACTGTCGTCCCAGGTTTTTCAGTTACAAAATCCCAAATTCCAGATTCCAAGGCTTTGAAAAAAACGTACCTGCAAAAAAAAACAAAAAAAAGTAGAAAAAAAGTCGACAGCTCCATGAGGTGACGGCCAGCAATATCTCCTTCTAAGGGTGCCAGAAATTTCAAAATACATTTTTCCAATGCATTACTCCCACTCCACAAAATCCTATTTAATACGGAGTTGTAATTTTGAAAATGTTGGTTCATTGGTGCCTTGGAAAAATATAAGCCCTTTTCAAAATTGTGAGTTTCGTTGCTCTACTCTAAGCCGTTTTGCTTGAATCAGGATTTTGCAAAGTTACTACCCCTCCTTAAGTACCCAAAATAATTTTTTGGAGATGACTGAGATTTCCTCCATAAGCTGCCGTGACTATTTGTCCGTATTTTGCTAATCATTGTTTGAAACTACTTCCACTTTTGAAAGGCGGACAATGGTCACCCCCAAGTTCCTCTATGAGCTCTGATGAAGATGGACTTCCGTCGCGCAATTACCTTAGAGATGCCCCACCTCCACCTCCACCTCTTCCCTCAGGAAATAGATCCGCAAGCAGTTCTCCTGGAGTTCCGAGGGCACAGACGAAAATGGAAAGAAGAAATCGTAAGTCTACATTGTGCTACAGGTTTGGGCTACTCGCACCCTACGCATGTTTTCTGTAGTCCCAATCGCGCGGGTACCAGAAATTCCAAAACAGATACTTTCCACAATCCTCAAAGCCAATTATTAAAAAATCCGAGTTTTATTATTATTTCAAAAAAATAAGGAAATATCAACATTTGTATGCACAAAGAGTCAAAATAACTTACAGTATATTTTCATGAGTATATTTGAAGACAATTTTTAGAACAGAAATTATAATAGTAAAAATTTCAGGGTTATTGCAACAGTTACTGTATTGTTTGTTTCATTTCCCACCCTGTTTTTTGATTTCCCATTTTCCCACCAACTTGACCCTCTTGATTCCCACTTTTAGCTTCCCAATTTTTGACTTCCCAGTCGAAATCATGGATTTAAAGGAAGGCCAATGAGTAAAACCGAATGCGACTTTGGAAAATAGGATGAATTGGGATTTTTCTATGCATTGGTCCTTCATAAATCCATGTACTTCTCAGACGAATCCTCGATTTACCAAATCAACGACCCAACACTCTGAAGAAAGATTGATGTGGTGTCTAAGTGCGGACTCAACGAAACGGCCTCCCTCCGCACTATTTGGACTAATGTATTTGTATTGACTATTGTATTGACTCATTTTATTCATAGCAAAAAGCGAGGAATTAATGCAGCTGGAACTTAAAAATGTTTTGGATCTATTTCGTGAAAAGCGTCACATTGAAATCCCTAGAACGCCAGAAGTATACATCAATCAGCATTCTACTGCAACAGAGGTAAAAGAATGGCTGAAAGCAAAAGGATTTTCGGACCGTATTCAGAAACAATTTTCTGGGATGAGTGGCGAAGAACTATTCAGCTTAAAACGAAATCAGCTTGAAGAGTTTTGTGGAGAGAAAGAAGGTCGTCGCCTAGATTCGCAAATTACGATTTCAAGAAATACGTCAGGGGTACGAAACCTGTTATTTTAAGTTAAGATAGCCATTACTTCTAATAAGTTATCCCGTCCATTAAAAGCATTTAGTTTCATAATCAAGGCTGTGTATTATCTAACGGCCAAATAATTTTTAATATGGAATTTATATTTTATATTTGTTTATTAATTTCCTACCTAGAACATTTTAATTTTCTAAAACAATTTAAATTTACAAATAAAAAACCTGAATATGGTTTTATCAAGGGCGGTTAGCGTCGTCATGGAAATAAGGATTTTCTTACAAAGGTAAAAATTCAACCATTTACATTGAAAGGGTCCTGAGATCTACTGGGACAGCAAACAAATTATTGCTAGGCTGCGCGACAGGTACCAGCCTTCAACACGCTTATCCAATGAGAAATATTTCAGGCCAATAGTTTGTTTACGTCCCTGTAAATCTCGAAAAAAACCCGAATTTTCGTCACCTTTGTAAGATAAACTCTTATTTCCATAACAACATTCACCCACCTTGGGTTTTATAAAAAATTGAAAGAAGGGCTTGCAGAGGTTTTGCGTTTCCCGAAAAGAAATTCCGTTTCTGATTTCATTATAATCCACTAAAGTTACTTCTGCTACAATTCCTATACAAATCTGTCATTTACAGCGAAAACCGTTATAAGGAATCCAAAAATTAGAGAAACCCGGGTGTAAGGGCCGCGTTATTTGCCTGCATATGGTTACAAGAGCATGGATTGTACTTATGTATACACGGGGACCCGATATTTAGGACAAAACTTCGGCCCAATTTTGGTCGGATGCTGATTAAGGGTGTTGTTAGGTATACGGGATATTTTAGGGTAAGAAAGCTGAATTTGAATATAAAACAGTAATTGCTGTATTTCTAGTCATAATCTTAATTGTTCCACGTACACGCACGACTACTACATGCAGATATCGAAAAATTAATTCTCTAATTAATTTGGCAATGTTGTTTCCTTAACTTCTGAAACTGGATAATCTCAATGAAGAGTCGATTGTTTGTTTCTGTCAGTTGTAACAACTTCAAGTCAAAAGAAAATTTTTTGTCCTTTGAATGGAAATTAAAAGTCATGGCAGCATTAAAGGTTAAAAAAGTTCGAAAGATACTCAATAAATACATTATTCATTGGATCACTGCATTTAAAACTTAATACCGGTCCCATGAGTTCCCCTATAGACGGTGTCCACTGTATGTAATTGTTGAGGTACTTTGCGTGGGAGCCGTTGTTTCAGATAATCCTATTTCCCATTCGATTTTTTGGACACCTGGTGAATAGCAAGAAATGGGAAGTCCGAAATGGGACGCATAAAATGGGAAAGTTTCAACATGGATAATATTAGTTTGCCAAAGAAAATCATTTCCATTGCCTGATTGCGTAAAATTAATTGTTTTTCAGTTTAAAACTGCACGATCTTCTGAATTAAGAGCAATTTTGGCTAGAGCTCGCGCTAAGGCTGACGGGTCACATACATCCGAAGAAAAAACGAATGCGAAAGTAAGTTCGCACTCTTCTCCGCTCCGGAACGAATCCGACAAAAACGTGACTGCGAAGGCTTCCAACGCCAAGCATATTGAAATTTCGTCTGATTCCAGTTCTGCAGACTCCGAATCGTCGGATTCAGATGACGACAGCAAATCGACTCTGCAGAGAATGGTCAAAGAAAAGCAAAAGAAAATGCAAGACAAACGAAAATAACCTGATCATATAGTATTCAAACATGGCTTATTAAACTGCAATAAATTATTGTTCACAAACGACGTCGCTTGATAATCGTGCAAAACTTTTATTCCTTCCGTTTTCGGGCATGCACTTTGTTAATTGCGTCATTTTAGCATAGTTGTCAGAGGGTATGTATGAAGTACACCTTCCGTCAGTTGCTTTTTTTTCATAGAAACGATCAAAATTATCAAGATTCTGCATAAAAGGGAAAGGTGGTAGATTAAATCAGGGGTGGGCTTTAGCCATGCGGTGGCCATGTCTAAAAGACATCTGCATTTTTCAGATACTTGTTAGCACCTGACAAGTGTGCATACGACAGAGTAAAGACTTCACGACGACACTGCTATATAATAGCCACTTTACCATGTCCAGAGTACGATGTCATTTTACGAAGTCCTGGTGTAGACCTAGGTATATCATATTTAAAAAATCTACAAAACTAAATCGGGACACCGTCAGCTAGGTCAGTGCTCTGCTAGAAGGACTGAATGAAGTACATGTTTTTGGAACTTACAAATCACTCTCAGAAAAACGAATGTCTTAACGGCAATATTAACACAATTTAACTTCCTATTTACTAACTTTTAATTTTAGAGAATTTATTCCATTCCTGGCATTGAACATTGAATTGTTTGATTGTAAAAAATATTCAGATATTGAGGTACCATATCATGTAGCACAGTTGCATCAAATCCCAAGCTGAAAATCGTGTTGGCCCAACGCTGGCCACCGGACCGATGTGTTGGCAATATGATGGGGAATGGTCGGGGAAGATAAATTACGGAATCAGCGGTACCCCAATGTATGCCCGATGCTATTTCGATGTAAGGCGCCGTTTCATGAAATCCCAATGCTGGTCCTGCGGCGGGAGCCGTGCATGGGGTCACCAAAATGGCCTGGTACAGCCCCTGAATTGGGCCAACGAGGAATAGTCACAGCGTCAGTTAAAACAGAGTAAAGCACCGCTGATAAGCAAGAAGGATTCGATAGCAGAGTGGCAAAGGAAAGGGCTTCAGCATCTGGAGGTAGATAGAGTGGACGCTGCCTGGTGCAAAACTTTTTGCGTTCACGAGGAATTGGATCGACGATGCTCCGGGATGCCGCCGGCATTTGTCAGTTTAGGATTGGCTGTAAGTTGGGGATGCGATGGTCTAACGTTGGGCCTGTGACGGCTCTACTGCGTTATTGGCCCAATGCAGTCCCGGCGGCCAAAACAGGCATCGAGCCAGTAATTTTGTCTGGTATTGGGCCGGACAGTTCCCAGTACGGTTTTGCAGCTTGGGATATTACTGGCTATAAATAGTTACACGATTTATTTTCTATGGGTTGTGTTTATTTAATTCATTATGTAGATAGGTAGCAGGGCATGAAAAATGCTGCCTTTTTGGGAGGAAAAAGGCAAAACGACGCCTTTTTGACTTTTTGCAGTGGCTAAAGCCATCTGTAATGTTCAAGGAACTAAAGATCCAATTGTAACTTCAGTTGAATTTCGGTTTCAGGCAATAACATATTGATAATTGTTGTTTCTACTTCATGTCCGTACATTTTTCATTCAATTTGGAATGTAACTGGTTAGTAATTTACTGAAAAAGTCTATATTATTGGGTGTTCGCATTGTCCAATTTTAAAGCCAAAGGGCAAAAAGTCAAAAAGGCGCCTTTTTGCTAATTTTGATAGGCAAAAAGGCAAGTAAAAAGGCAATGGCAAAAAGTCAAAAGGCTGCCCTTTTCATGCCCTGATAGGAATTTCTTGTATTAATTCACATACATACAATCATGCTAAGCAAACTAATTTATTAATTTCTAATAATTTTATCGTTTCATATCAATCAGACTCGCCTTCAGAAAATAAATTGCGTGTTCCTATTCATATTCCTATTCATCAACTATGACACATTTTAATTCTAAATTAGAAATACTGTTATGTCGCAATTTCTCAGGGAATTAGTTAATTGCTTGCAGACAAGTAAGTTACTGAGCTAAAGATAAAGAAATAATATCCAAAAGGAAGCTATAAAATTATTTAGCTTCATTAGATAACTTATTCTACAATTCTATTAAAACATTGGTTCTATAGACATTCAAGTATTACAAGAAAGTAGATAAAAGTTTTTAGTTAGCTTGTGATACTTGAACATAACACTTCACATTTAACAATTTTCTATTCTTTGCAATTCCAAGAATATAAGTATGGAGGAAACAGCCGTGTCGGTAGAAGAAAACCTGAAGAAAGTTGGAAGTTGGGTAATTTATCCACTACGATTTCTGTCATTTCTACCGTTTTCACTGGATAGTGCCGAAAGCGACATGAGAATGCTGTGCAGCGATAAATCCTTCATTTTTCCAATATTGTACAATATATTTTTGAATATTTTTGCTGTTATTGGGGTTTACGTTTACAGCATAAATACAAAGTTCTTTTTGATCTCAATGGACATCACATCACCTACAGAACTTCTCATTTTCACAGTCGTAGGCTATTTAAGTGTGGTGGTAGGGATCCTCTTTCGACTTTTAGGCATTCTCCACACTAAAACTACTTCGGATTTCTGGAAGAATACATGTTCTAGGTTAGAGAAAATACAACAGCTTCTCGAACTAGACTTTTTTCAACCAAATAATTTTCATTTCAGCAAAATAAATTCACAAATAAGGAGTGCAGTCCTATTTTTCTGTCTTATTCAGCCTGGTCAATTAATTTCCGTATCTGTCCTTTCATACCTTGACTATTCAAAACATAGCAATGAAGAAAATGAGGAATTGCTAAATGCCATGCAAGTTGGTACCATGCTTTCGGTGATCATGGTTTCGCAAAATATTTTAGCATCTCTGCATCCATGCAATGCTATTTGGGTTGTTTACTTCATTAAAATATATCAATCCTCACTGAAGACGATTTCAGATTATGTAGACGAATTCCCCATTATTTTCGGAAATCTATTTATTAATCTAGTTAAGAAAAAAGCGTCACAATCTCCTACGCATGAATCTATAAACCAGCATGTCGCAGATCACCTCATGCTGGAAAAAGTATTTAGAAAATCAGAGAAAATTTCCGATGAGGATCTCTTTGAACAGAAACTGATTATTTCCATGCAGTCTTACTACGAAACATTAAAAATGATGGACGAATTTCACGGTGCCTTAAGTAATAACATCCTAATTAACATTACAGTCAGTTTGGTAACCACAATCATTTACGTATATTTTTTCATCACTTGGATGATAAAGGAGCAGTACCAATTACTTTTCATGTGTCTGACTCCTCTGTTAACAAATGGAGGCATCATTTATCATTTAGCAGCAGAAGCGAATGAACTTACTAAAATTGGTAAGATACTACTGGAAAAAATATGCGTGACTCCATCATATTTGGACAAAAAATTACGACCCTCTATTCAAGTGCAGGTAATTGAATTTTTAATTCTAGTTTAGGACACCCAATTAATAGCAAATGTGGTGCTCATTTGGTATACCCTCCGTATCATAGTATTCAATTCATCACCTGAATTTTTTTGTTCACGAATGTGAACGCTTATTATTTTTGTAATTAAATTAGAATACATATTAACATTTATTCCACAGATTCACACTTTTTCAACTAACGTATCGAAAAATCCAGCAAAAATTTCACCGGGGTCATTCTTTGATTTAAATCACTCGTTGCTGACATCAGTAAGTAACGCGTCGAAATTGTTAATTAATGATATCAATTAATTTTTTATTTACTCATGGTTCCATTTTTCATTCGTATTTCAGATTTGCGCAACTTGCGCTACGTATATAATCATACTGATGCAATTCAGGCAAGGGGAAACAGACACTAACTTTGCAAATTGCACTCGGATGTCAATCCCAGATCACTAAATTAAATATGCAATGGTTATAAATTATCTAAAATGACCTTAATTAAGGATAAATAAAACAAGTACATATCTAGTGGAATGTAGTAGATGTGATTCCTGTAGCATTAGTTCAAATTTAAAGTTGTCTACATGCAGTAAAATCTATGCAGTAATTTGTAATGCAGTAATTTGGTGTTTCACAGTAAACAAAAGATGTTATTTAGCAATGAAATGAATTTGAAGTCGTTAATTCACATCCTACGCCATTCCTTAATTTCAATATAATTGGCATATAAAGCAGGTATTTACATTCACACAAAAGTAAAAGCCTTTTCAATCAAAACAATCTGAAGTAACAATTAGCGGTGACTCATTGACACGACCTTAATAATAGTAAAATAATAAGTCAGTTTGACAACTTTTGAAGGCATAATTTTCTTATTAATACCCATCGCACTAATTAATTTAGCAATTCATTAGTGCAATGGTTAATTAGTCAGAAAACACCCTTAAGACATACAATGTTTGTTTATGTTAGCTAATGAAAATTGTTTTATGTATTTGTTTCATCGATTCTAAAGCTATTATCGTATTATCAGTCGTTTCAATTGCTAAGAACACTGACGTTATGGAAAAAATAAAATAAGATATATGTACATTGAATAAACCATTGTAAAACGGCTGTAAATAAGTAGCGGTTGTTGGTTCAGTGAAAACCGCATGATTTATGGTGAAAACTCGATGATTTACTAGGAAAACAAATCAAATCAAAGGTAGTCTGGTTCTCTGGGATTATATACATCAATCCGACGTAGCGTGGTTCTCTGGGATTATATACATCAATCCGACGTAGCGTGGTTCTCTGGGATTATATACATCAATCCGACGTCGCGTGGTTCTCTGGGATTATATACATCAATCCGACGTCGCGTGGTTCTCTGGGATTATATACATCAATCCGACGTCGCGTGGTTCTCTGGGATTATATACATCAATCCGACGTAGCGTGGTTCTCTGGGATTATATACATCAATCCGACGTAGCGTGGTTAACTGTGTTGTAATCCAACCCTCTGTCAATGGCTGGTTCGTAGCACTGTAAAAGGTCATTGTGTCATCCGATTGACCCCATTTCCTATACAGCTCGTCGCTGGGACCCCAAGAACACATTTACAACATTTGAGTGACGTATCTCAAATCGTTCGTGAGTTATCGTGTTTTCAGACGGACAGACAAACAGACAGACAGGACTTTCTATAAAGTAGCTACCGCTACTTAATAAGGCACTCTGAAAAAAATGTGAATGTACTACACAAAGTTGCAGCTTGCTGCATTTACACATAGCAAATTTATTTTCTGCCGGCAAAATTGTTTTCGGCTACCAAAGTTCTCTTATGCCAAGCGTTGATGTGGAGCAAATGAAGCGGTATAGTTAAATTTGAACAAAATTGCTTTTATAAACTTTAATTTCCTCCAGGTGGATAGAGCATAGATGAAATTAGAGTTATTTTCATGCCAATGAAATTGCCTTCACTTATATCTAATACGTACACAATTATGTTTCGCGCCCACTCCGCATCGCCCGTTATACCCTAAAATCGTGTATGAATAAATAAACATTTATAGCCCACAAATTTAAAAAAAACATACCGATGCATTTTGAACACTCATACAGCTGTGCTGTGAACGGAAATGAGGAAACATTCAATGGGAAATAGTAAAATCAAAGAGATGGCGGGGTGATTTCAATTTCCGAATGTTCATCCAACTTAAAACACGTTAATAACATTTACATTTTTGGGAATTGAAATGAACAGATTTAGCTGAAATCATTGATCTAAACCAATGTAAAAGCTTTAAAGTTGTTGTCCTTCTTCATTATATAGTTACGCTCAAATAAAACATTAATTGCAGGTTTGCCGCTGACAAAAAGAGGGTTATGCATAACAATGGACAAAATTGATTCCTTCAGATTCAGCTAAATTGGCAGCAAAGACTTTACAAATAAAGAGCATTAACTACCTGCATTACTTAAATAATTGTTGCCTAAGGTTATAACTGGCGACGCTTCGTGGGCGTGAGATACATTATATTATTATTATTTATGAATACTATTATTTGGGAACCCATTCCTACACTTTATTATTCAAGCAAATAAAGTTATAAGTTCGTATAGTTTATGTAATTGAAAGCAAACCTTCATTAAATTTGAGCTGAAAAAAAAACGGAAAGTAAGGCATGCTTATATGAATGAATTCATAAAATGAAAACAAGTTGATTGAGCACATAACATTTTTTACTACGGGAATAAGACGTCTTTTTCGGGTCAAGAACATTTTTACTTTTTTAACTACGTATGCCATTAGTTTAACTTTCAATCTCCGCAGCTAATGGAAAAATCGACGATATATTTAGACACTCGACCTTTGTCTTGCCAAATAGCCATTACTCCAAGAAACATTTTTGCTAAAACCAAATATTAGTGAGACGGATAATGAAGGAAATCGCTCTTTTTCCTTTATTGTACCCGTAAAGTCACAAGGCACAAACTCAACTCTCTTATAGCTGTCACTTTGTCACTCCATTTATCTGATGGACATGAAGTATTGAGTTGCAAGTTGTTAGAAGAGTGGATACTGGTCTGCAGTTTAATACAATACTCAATCCAAACATCATCCATATTAGAGCCAAAAAATGCAAAGGACGAGCAGCACCGTCGTTCTCAGGCAGGTTCCATCCAAATGTTGATTTTTCCACGCGAGCACAGGCTGCACGTTATGATTGATTCGTGTATTTAACGAACAGGATTGTTCTTTTCACCGGTCATATTCCAGAAATAAAATTTCTCCCAAGAAAGATCAGCGGAATTATGAAAGTCAACATAAGGATTGTAGTCTTAAAGGGCGCCTTTAAGACCGTGAAGGTCCGTCTATGTCATTTTCGGCAATCCTTTCATTAGGAAAACCTCCATGGAAACTTAAGAAATATTTAACAAACACAACTAAAAATCATACAATATCCACAATAGTAGTATGAGGTGTAAATATGTCCTACTTTTTTGAGAGAAATTATAATTCTGCTAGAGTTGTTGATGCAGAAAGACATTGATCTCCACGGATCTGTGGAATGTTCCCCCACAATGCCTTTTAGCGTTATTGCTCTGCTTCGGAGATATAACCGGTTTTTGAAAAATATAGCAAAATGTAGCAAAAAAACAGTGATGTCTCCGAAACAGCTGAAAGTTAGCAATAATGCTTTATAACATTGGGGGGAATATTTCACAAGTCCGTGGAGATCAATATGACCCATAGCTGTCTTTCATGAATATTTATTAAATATCCATGGAGATTATATTTCAGTCGTAGATACCTGTTTTGAAATTACATGATTTTGACTTCGTAGAAGAACTTATATCCTATATTTTACATGCGTGCTTGTTTATAGATAATATGATATCTTTTATACTATTGGCAATTTTGCTCTGATTTATTTAAATGCAAAAATTATATAGGCATGTGCAATATAAAGTAATGTTTTTTCTGCAATGCTAGCCAAACAAAGTTTTATTATAACAAAATTGTAGAACTATCGAAATTTAATTGTAATTGATGGTCACATTATGTGTAAACATTTACATTTGCATGTATTGCTTTAAACAAGCTAATCTCTCATTAGTTTCACACATTAAATTGCAATAGATGTAGGCATTGATGTTTTCATTGACTTTTGTATGATATGATTAATGCGACTAAGCTAATTTTCTTTACAATAATTTGAGGTTTTAACTAGATGGTGTATTAAATTAGGTTCTAGTGCGTTTGTACCTAAATAATTAAATAATTCTTGGCTAAGGTTCCAGTGCACCTCAGAGGGCGTCGGCGAAGCCGACCCCCGATGAGTGC
>JAAAYG020010624.1:8111-19465 GCA_009936455.2 Tomocerus minor | reverse complement strand
TTCTTGTGATTTTTTAATAATTTTTTGCGATGGGAATATCGACTATCTATTGTCAATATTATTTTAGTTCCATAAATAATATCCATCCGCTTTTTATCAATAAAAACCAAAGTATTATAAGCCTGTGAACCGAACAGTAAATTCTTTTTTGACAATTTTAACTAGGTATGTATTACGTCTATAGGTATCTGCATCTTACAAAGTTGCTGCTGGTATGGTACATCATACGACGTTAATAATTAAATATAACTTTTTGCATTATAAAATATGAATAGCCAATTAGGATAATTTTTTGGTATAATAATGAAATGCTAAATTAAAATTCAATTCTTCTGTTTACAAGTTCTTCTATCTACCAATAGTAATCTACAAAGTTGGTAAACGTTGTTACCATGGATTTTCGTGGGAAGGTTGGCCCTTCCGCTTGCTTCCAAATTAAAATTTTACTTTTTTTCAACTGGCTAAAACTGACGATTTTTTGCCCAGTCTGTATTATGAACTCCATAGCATTATCAGTGCAGCTCAATAGAACTGAATTTCTGTATGCTATAAATGAATACTTGAATTTTTAATTTGGAAACATTGGGACGGACCAACCTTCCCACGAAAATCCTTGGTAACAGCGTTTACCAACTTTGAGTAGGTAATCTAAAAAAGCCTAATAAATAGTTCCTTCGTCATCTGTTGAAAGAATTGAATTAAAATCCTATTGATACAATTTATAGATTAGTAGTGTGATTATTTTTCGATTAGTAGTGAGATTATTTTTCGAGTAGTGAAACTGTCAAAGGAGGTTGGATGATTGTAATTATTTTACTTAAATGCAATTGCTAAATGATAAATGCATAGATATACCACTAGCTGGTTTGAAATGAGCATGAGGATGATTAGAGAGGATTGATGTGGTTGGAAATTACATTATATTTATTCGCACTTAAAGGCTACAAAGATGGTCACAAAAGAAATGTTTTTTTTTAATAAATGAATTACTACCTATGGCAGAATGGTGGGCTTGAATAAAATTTTGCTTCGTACAAAATACTGTGTACAATAGAACACGTTTTAGCAACCAATGGTACGTGCACTTTGCAACATTGAAACACTAAGTATTGATTATTATCGCTCGAAAATACCGGTACAGTTACTTTGAATAGTATCTATGTTGAAGAAGCGCAGACACGTTGCTGTCACATTTACTCTACTCTTTATTTCCATACCTATATTCACTGATGGCAAAGAAAATACCTTTGAATATGATTACAAATAGATGCGGCGTAAATTACAAGGATAAGCATTCTTACAAACTTTTATTAAAGGTTGTTTAGTAATAAACCTGATATTTTAAGCATATTGGCCGAATGGTTTATATTGAAAGATTATCGCTACTAGCTCTATACTTTTCTCCCAATACAACAATTACCTACAGTATTTCTATTTTTGATAAATCTCAATGACATAATTTTCATTCAATCCCCTTGGTCAGGGAATGTTCTAACACAATATCATAATCATCTAAAGCTTCCAAAACTTGAACGAGGTACGATAGAAGGTCAGCATCTCTTAAGAATGAGTGTTCCTCGTACATTTGAGAGGTTATTGGGCAACTAGACATGTGTGCAGGTAGACGATGCAACAAGTGCTCTCTGTAATCACAAAAACAATTAACGGGAGCTAATATCAACTAGTGCCAACGCTAATTAAATAAATAAGCAATTAAATTGCAATATGAATTCTTATCGATTGAAAGGAAAAATTTACAAACTATGAATTGTGTTTTACCTGGTGCATAGACAAATAAACAGCTGGAATTTGCCATCTTTCCCCAAAGTTTCTGCATACGAGTTGATTTTTTCTATTAGAGCACAGTAGGATCCCATTGAGGCTATTTGGTCATGAAATCCTTCCTCGTCGTCAGTTTGAGCCAAATCATACTCTCGAAGTACGGTATCAAAGAATTCTTTGACTCGAACTGAAACAAACACAAACCAACTTTTGTCATCATTTAGATTTTATAAACTATCATTTACTCAAGCCCATTTTCAACTTTAAATTAAAATTAATAATTGCAAAGAAAATATCCGCCTTTAAAATCAGGAAGAAATAATTTAAATTATTATTCTGGACGCATTTAGGCAATACTTCAAGAGAAATGTCGTCATTAAGGAATATAAAATCCTGTTTACCAAAATAATCCCAGATGTAAAAGTTTTTTCCAAATAACCGACTTGACTTAAATCCGTAAAGGAAAACTTGCTCCAGAATTGAGACGAGGCCGGTTTCTCCACACAAAAGGACAGTTAAACTCCCTCGGTCTTTGTCAGACTTATAATGGTACTTTACTATATTATTGACGGAATCCCCTGTAAGTTAAAGCAATTGTTACACATACAGCCCAGTTGTTGTAAAAGTTGTATGCCTCATCATATATTTAAAAAATAATCAAGCTTCTGGGTCTATGTCGTCAATACCTATGCCATACGGTTGAGACAACCAACAAAAAACAAAAGTTTGGTTAATTGTCTTAAGAGAGGGAAGTTCAAGTCATCACCGAAACGGGGAAAAATGGGAGGTCACCATCCTGCCGATAAAAGCAAAAGAATTACCGAGATACTGTTGAATTTCGGAGATACTCATTCGACTTTCAGGTCGCCGGGGTACACTCGGACTTCTTGCACGAGGGGGTGTTTTCAGCCGACATTCTGGAGGTAACTCTTCACCTGCTTGGTAGAACGGCTCGCCCACCAAAAGTCTTTCCGTCGACCCATCATCGATGTCTCGTCCTAACCAACGACCACATGGAAATCTACAACGAGAAATTAAAGCCTCAGTTTGTGTACTCACAACAATAAATGCCCGGCTACATTGTTTTGAATTACTTGATGCAATGCCCTGTCACTTCGTTGCGCACAATAACATAGTCAACAATCCATTTGGGCGCTCCACCCGTGTTATCATGACCAATATGCAAGGTCGTTAAGAGTCCAAGATTTTTGTGCTGCAGAAATTAATTATAGGAATTAAACGAATTTATTAAAAACTTGGCGTTTAAGGCTCTAATATCTACAGAATTACTATAATTATATTAATATTTACATACCTGAAAAAGGAATTCAAAAGTGTTTTTTGGCACTGGAATTGAACCTGTTTCTCCTAAGGTTCCTGATACACTAACCCAAACGTTGGCGGTTGTTGTTGAAATGTTGAATCTTTTCGACGGAAATATCAAGATTCGATATGGCAGAACTAAAACAAACCACCATTCATTAAATTCATAATTTTCGAAAACTAAACCTGCGTATTAGTACAAAATGGAAATCAAGATAGGAATTTAACCTAAGTGCTCATTGTTTTATTAAAGTATGCATAAGATTTAAATTTTACACAGACCTATATTTGTGTACGTGTTTGTAAAGCAGTAGTATTCCACTGCATTTAGAGTTAGCAGGTGGTAAAGAAACTGTTCCCGTTCCTCTTCAGATCTGAGAAAAGCCGTCCGTTTATAACAGCCTCGAAGAAGCTCATCATCCGCTAAAAGAGCACGTAAGTGTTTAGACAACACTTTCTTCTCCAGCGAAAGTCGAATCCATGCTCGTGCATATCCGATCTCTGTCTTAATCTCCGTGATCCCTTGAATATTCCTGCATTAAAAACATTCAACTTTAAATGTTGATTTATATTAATGACCTTGACACTAGACATGCTTATGAAATTCAAATTAAGTCCCATGTTAAATATCATCTATCTACTTTTAGTTTTTTGTGAGTTTTGTCTAGCCAAATGTACTCACCTCATGTCAAAAGCAATTGAAACGGGTAAAGGTTTTAAAGCTGGTAACTCTAAACTTCTAGAGCGTCGTTCGCGTTTCTCAGGGGAGCGACGAGTTTCCTTTGGTTTTGCTGGAGATGTAACGTTGAGATTTAACTCCATAGCCATTGCCGAAAGGTCTGTAGAAATTGAAAAAGTGTTGATCTACATTTTTCATTAACGGAATAAACTACATGCAACAAAATTTAATTTACACATTTACAAAGTTACAAAACTGCTACAACTAGTATCAAGTTAAAAACTGCTAATCATACAAGTCAATTTCAATTATAAATAAAATCTTTAAATTATAAGGCATTGGCTACAAAAAATTCACAAGTGAGAGATAAAAAAAATACATTCGATTTTTTGCGGTTGACTGAGGAATGTGGCTAAGCATGACAACATTCAGTAAATATACTAAATTGCATTCATGAACGACTAAACCCAAAAAGTTAAAACCCCGCAAGCTAATTAAACACCTTTTAGGTATAACTTAATTGAATGTGAAGGAGGGAGGAGGTTCTTAGATAGAACATTAGGGAAAGATGATGTCACCATTCTTACGATTAAAGATTAGGAGTTAGGACGTGGAACAACTTAGAACTTACCCTTCATAGGTTTCACAAAATAATCCGAAATCAAACTTAAATCTCTCGATCTGATTGTCAGTACGAAATCCGGAAGACTGAACATCTCTTTTTTACTTTTACTTGACTTTGCTACAAATTAATCACATTAAGTGTGCAATAGTAATACATTTAATTCCGCTCTATTTATTTGCACTGTCGAGATGATTATTTCGCTACGTCAAGCAATTCAATTTTAAAGGCTGATTAGATTTACTTGTTACAAAAGCGACGACATAGAATTTTTATGTTAAGGCGAAAAAGTTTAGTTTCGTAAGTAGCACACACAAGTCTCTGAAGTCAGCTGAAGTAAAAGAGAGATTCATTCCGGTTCATTTAGTAATGAGAGCAAACTTTGCTTACTTTTCAGTGGTTAATTATTAAAGCAAGAAATAAAAAGTCAAAAGAGCCTGGAAACTGGAAAGACATGGGCCAAAACAGTTGGCGTTGGCACTAGCACTAATAACACAGTTTTTAAATGTTAGACATTACCTTTCCAAGGTCAAGGAATATCGTTCTTGAATTATAATTTGCAGAGTGTTAGGATTAATATTATTTGGGAAGTGCTCATGCAGATCATGCAAAACGATAAAATAGGATGAGTTTCAATTTGAAGGAACCCTTTTCTAAAGTCAAAACTGGGTTTGAGACTATAAGGAGAATAATGAATGAAAAGAGTGCAGCCAAGAAAAAATGCAGATTGCGTACTGTCGAGTCGTTTGCGTAGAATACACCAGGCCAAAGCTGCATGTGAAGAAAAATTCAATAATTATTTCATGTCACAGTACAGTTGCTGCGTTACATTTAATGAAACATTTATAAAATCGATACGCCAATAATTGCAAGTCTTTAGGAATTATTTTTGTTAAAATATTTATGAAACTCGTCGTCTTGTAAAACTGAACGAGTACAAAAGAGCAAGCAATACTATGGAAGACAATTATTGTTTTAGATTTTGTTGGAAAGCAGCGGATAGCATTGGTCAAGTCATTATTCATTAACTTCATTTCCCTTGAGTAATAAAAGAATAATGCCCCACGATAATGAAATATTAAAACTCCTTCGAGGACGTACCAGGAGTGAGAAACTGAGGATCAATGGGTTTCGACGAGTCTTTGCAAGCTTCTGACTCTTGGTAGTTAGTGAGAAAGTTCCACAATGGACTCTTTCCTTTCTGCTTGACGTGGAGACCGTGGGCCCAAATTCTTTCTAGGAGATCACATAGACTAGCAACTAAGGTATTCTCCTCCACGCCGACAATAGACACATCTCCGTGACCCAAAGCTGCAGCTTCTGCACCCATTTTCTCTACCAACATCCTCTTTGTTTTCGATTTGCATTCCTACAATTGTCCAGAAATAACTAAGTCAACTGAAATTGCAGATAAGTGAGTAGTAAATGAAGGGGATTAAAAAAAATAGAAGTCCCACTTGTAGCAGTTGCTTTACAAATTCCCAGTTGGCTTGAGCAATCGATGCTGGACTAGAATTTGTCTGCTTCGGTTGAAAGACACTTCTGAGAGACGGGTACTCATTGTTCGTTGGAGGTAAAGAGACTTCTTGTATTATCACATCGTTCGTACTTCCTTCTTTTAGTAGCTTCATGTTTCTGCAAATAAATAATTAATCACAGTTCAACGAACACACTCCATTCAGACTGAGCTTTATTTTGGGAGACTGATTGCTGCTCTGCGATATGCGTCAATTTAAGAGTGCAATAGAATAGCATCCTCATGTTTGTGGCCTTAACGCTTCTAATCCTTCCACACCAAAAAGTCAAAGATTTTATAGAACTCAATAGAAGAAAGAGCTATCCACTTGGTTTCGTCACTCCAGACTAATACACTCTCTCTTGTCCAATAAAAGATAAACGTCAAAAGTTCCAAAGCTAAATAATGTGTAATGTCGTAATGTACTAGCTTTATTGTCAGACCCTGCTACAGTTTCTCAAAGATCTGCTTTCCAACAGAGAACACAATCAATACGTCAGGCAAACTAGAAAGTGCACAATGGCATATATACGGTTTCATTGTCGAGACGTGAGTCACAGAGTTAAGAAATAAATGGAATAGGTTTGAACCCTGTTGACCTGGTATCAGTAGGACTAATGTTGAGAAGAACGCTGCTGAGAATAGGGAAACTTCCTGGGGAGATGTCGTAAGCGATTTTGTGATTGCTAACTTCCAGAACAGGCGGAGCGATGAAGTCGGGATTCAGAAATCTCTTCTCAAGAGTCTGCTCTGTCTCTTTGATTGTGTTGCATGGCTCGTAAGACGGCGTCCGCACCAAACTCTCGCCGTACATACTCCTAATGAAACATGTCACAACAGAAATGAATTATTCATTGGCTCCATGGCGAAAGGAAATCCCTGTCTCCTTCCCTATTCATTTATGCACAGACTACCTCAAAACCTTAATTCTCTGCTCAAAGATCGTCAGGTTCGAGTCCATTTCCCCTCCCATCGAAGCGATCTTTCGATCGATTAGAGTTGCAAACATTTGCGTCTCGATGAAACGAGATAAAAACGCTTGATTTTGATCCGGTTGATCAGATAGAAATGTCGCTTTGTCAAAGTTGTGAATGAGGAGTCGACCAGGATCCTAGTCACACAATTTCTGCATTTAGAATTGACCTCTGAATGTAAAATTCCTAGCGATGGATTCAAGGATATGAGTCACCATGTTTATCTACTGAAAATCTGACGTTCTAGTGAATTTATATTGTCGCCACATACCTGATCGGGTTGAATAAGAAAATGATCATACGATGAGAACATATGGACGAATCGATTAAAAAAGATTTCACGGATGGAATTATTCAGCTTGAGATTTCTTAGATAGATATCATCCTTTGTGAGTGTTTCTTCAGCAGCGTCCACAGAGTCAAATCCTTCCACCCTCCCTCCTGCATAGAAATCATTTTAACATTCATGGCACAACTACATCTCATTTTATAAATCAACATCTCTTCTCAACTAACATAAAAATTACAAAAAATATTTAAAATATTTTTCTTTCATTTTGTGTTATCAACCGAAACTTGCCAAATAAAATTATTGAGTTCTTATTCTTATCAATCAGCATATAAACTAAATAACTTCCGCTGACTACTGGAATTTATATATATGTATATATATGTATGTGCCTGAAATTAGTGAGCTCACCACTCTTTTTGACGATGGCTATGACTTTTTGGAGGGTTTCAGACTGCTGATGATTCCCTCCTGAGTTCATTGCTGATTGTTGAGATGGCTGAGTAATATATTGAGATGTAGAAGAAGCAATATTTAATTGAGATCCATTAAGAGATAGAGACTCTTCGTTGCTCGACATTCCAGAATCCGAGTCGTGGGACCAGGAATTTTTCCTTCCACGCCCGCGTCGCATGCGGTAAGGCGAACTCCGGTTATTGCTCACCCTGTACATCAGTCACAATCTTTGGTTAATGAGTTGACACAAGTGGCAAATATGAAACGTCAGGTAGGAAAGGGCTTACTTGTTCAAATTCCCGACAGGAATATTGTACTTTTTGAGAATCTGGGCAAGCTCGTCAATGAACTCTGATTTTTGGGGGAAAGTCGGCACATCTTCAGGAACTTGCACAACATTATTATCAATGTCCACAAAGCAAAGATTAGCCTCACATGGGATGTTTTCTGCGGAGGGGCAGTGAAGCCCCATAATAAATGGCACGGGAGCATCAAGGAAGTGGTACAATGTTGACGGTAAAATAGGTACGTAGACATGCTGCCACACGAATGGGAACAAAACTGCTGTCACACATTCAGTGACAACCATCAGTCGATATAAATCTGCAAAATGTCACAAAAAAATAAACAGTTGATTACTCAAATCTCATAGTGCCCCCACATTAAAAATACTTTTGCAAAAATTGTAAAAAAGGGAATTTAAGAGGAAAAGCATACAAAAAATTTTATCCTTTGACACGCATGAATAAAACAGTTGTGCATCTCTTAGGACTAGTTCCTACAGTAAATGGCATAGACTTATGCACGTGTGGAGAAAGATTTATGCCTTATTTCTCAATAAATCTGTTTTTAAAGTGGCAGTGGATAAGAAGAGAGAAGTGAGTGAACCTTTCGAGTAGAGAAGAATTTGGTTTTCTAGAAGGACGCAAGTAAAGAGCTGAAGGACAGAGTCTAGGTCAAGAAGTCTGAAGAGATCCCCAAGAAAGTAGTCGAGAAGCGGAAGTTCCATGCTCTTGGGTCTGGGACAAGTTATAATTTCGTTAAAATAAGTCATCTGAACGCTGCGACCAGGCGGTGGTAACGGGACGTAGTAGAGAAGATTGTACACGTAGCTCTCAAGGCTCATCTCTTCCTCGGACGACCTCAGGGCACTACACAAAATATTCATACACCCAAATTAGGAGCAAGTCATTCCACGGAGCTAACAAACCGACGAAAGAGAGCATGAATATTTTAGGCATTGAGTGTTGTCCTACTTGTAGAGTCCAGGGAGGAAATGGCGACCAGCTTGAACATATGGCAAAGGACAAATGAGGGCAATGGCTTTGGTGACGTAGAGATTATCCTTGGAAGCGTCGTAGAAACTCTGCGCAGTGATCGACTGCTGCTTATGCGCCGCCAATTTGAAGTGGCGGGGAAGGGAGCGCGTGTTGTTGCCCTCTGCCGACAGATACTGCGCCCGCCCTCGTTGTTGGTGGTGCGGCTGGTGATGCTGGTGGTGCATGTTCGCCGCCGCATTTCGAATGTTTCGATTTTGGGTCGCCCGTTGCTGGTGGTAGTGCTTCGCGCTGGACAACTCCGTCAAGTGCATTGCCTGTCAATTCAAAAACCAAACGAAAAATAAACAAAACTTTTCCGCTGCTGTCTGTCGAAGGAAACATTTAGCTAGGAGACTACGACGCTGCGTCCTAACACCAACCTCACTCCTAGGCCTCAATTTAAACCAGCTTTGCTTAACAAGTTTCTCCTCTCTGCTAACCCACTCATCCACAGATCGGATCGAAAAACAAAGCCAGTGTGACGCGGAAAGGAGGTTAACCGAATAAAACTGCCAAATCTCTTTTTCCATTCCAATCGACTCTCTCGCAAAAAGACTCCACTGCCACTGTCACTGCTGTCGCCAACCAGACAGCTCTAGCTCTTGCTCCAACACAAAATAATTTAACACTATAAAATATATTGTAATATATAAAACGATAACTTTAGAGATTTGGCCATAGATCACACTTATTCCCAATTGTTCTACAATTGTATAATAATAAACTCATGATTGATATGGTACATCTTAAGGTGTACTTGGCAAGTTTCTGTGAGACAGTACACCTTGCGACAAGGATTTTAAAATTTACCCATAAGGGTTCTTTATGTCGCTTAACAACCACGACGTTGAGTGTAATTTCAAATCCAAAAATTTCCAGCCCAGATTCCGACAGCTTGGGGAAACGTACAAAGTTACAAAAAATGTTAAAAAATAGAAAAATATTCTCTAGGGCACAGGTTTCTGACTAATGCAACTTTAAATATCGGATAAAAATCGAAATAAATTTTTTCAATGCATTCCCCTCCCTCCAAAAGAAAACCTAAATTTTTCTTATACAGAAATTTATTTTTGAAAAAGGTTGGAAACATGTGCCCTTGAAAAATATGAGCAGAAAATAATTTTTACTGCATTGCTTTACATTAAACTGCTTTCCTTGAATCAGGGCTGGAAAACATTTAATGATGCGCAACTTGCCTATTTAAATTACAATTTGGCAATGTTTCTTATTCCATAAATAAATTTCATTAGTTGGCATATTCTTAATACGAGTACAAATGACGGAAAGTAATAATGTAATTAATCTCGATAGTCTCTATATCGGCTGATTAATTACAACCTTTGAATTTGGGGTAATTGCTGCTTTTGGCCGAAAACTGGGGTGAGCTTGTGAACACCACTAAAAGATCAAAAATAGTGCTAAGGATGTTTTTATTATCTCTGTTCACCCAATTTACATTTTCAAAGTGAGATTTCACAAAAGTGCGCTTTAGAATTGTTTCCGATAAAATAAGAATATTAGACATACCTGGAGAGTTTGTATGGCTGCAGTAACATGTTTGCTTTTGACTTCCTCGTAGAAAACGTAGCTAAATCCAAATGTCCTGGACCCATTTTCCCGAGTGATAACAAACGAGTGAAAACACGGCTCTAATGTGTGCTTCTGTGTACGAAATTGAAGGCCACTGGGCAAGCACAACTGTAAAAAATTAAAATAAAGTATTTATTAGTAAGTACATAATTAAAGGGGAAAAATGAACACTTTATTATTAATGACTGTGACTGGAAGTTCTATTGACCAATCTATTGAACCAAAAAGAATATTAATACATTTTAATACGTGTAGGAAGCAATTAATATACCTCTAATTTTATATGGGAATAATGATATTCTTGTTTGGCAATTCAATGTTTTATCCCTCTTCTAGTACGTAAACTATGTAGGTACTCTTTATTCAACGGTCTCATGTCGTTAATTGGATGTCTATGAATTTTATGGCCCTTTTTGTAAGCAAAAATGCTAATCCTCTTTGTACTTTGGTATCTATACATTTTTATTCAGAGAACTGAATGAAGTTCTTAGACATTTCTCAAAATAAAATAGAGTTTGCTGTTATTCTCCTTTGCTGGGTATTTCCTCGTCTGCACGTGTTAGGTATGGATTGGAAAAGGTGGAGCAAAGCAAAGAGATTGATAGATACTTGAGCCTGATTTTTGTAAAATAGCTAAACCGCTACTTAATAAATGATACTATAATAAATGTGTTAAAAATTAATACTATTATTATTGCTTCGTTTAAAGTGAGATAACAGGGTCTCCTTTAGTTTATTTGCCTGCAACTTTACAAAGACGTTATCATAAGACGCACAAGCCCAGACTTGAATGTGTGCCTCTTA
>JAAAYG020010613.1:10320-23834 GCA_009936455.2 Tomocerus minor | reverse complement strand
AGTTAAAACTGTCATGTGCAGTTAGAAAAGAAGAGAAAGGGAAAAGCAACAACTTTCACCAATATAGCTTAATTACATTAGATACGACACGAGAGAGAGAGGAGATGGAAAAGGACAATTGAAGGAGAGTGCTTGTCTGTAAATTATTATTTTATAAATAAGACAGGGCTCGCCATTCTATAACTCTCTGTCACGTAAGGGAGCCAGTTGTGGAGGACTGAGACGGGCTGTAATGGAGCATTGTGGGAGACACGATAGGAAGATATATATATATTTATTCATCCACAAGAAGAATTGCTAGTGTCGACAAAGAAATTGAAAAGAACAAAAGGTAGTGTAAATGCTAACGTGAGTAGTTACGTTCAGAAAGTCCAACAAAACTGGGAATAAAAGAAAGAGCGAGTATCAACCAAGATAATAGAGGGTGACTGACTGACTGTGTGCTGTAGTAACTTTAGTTATTAACTGAAGCGGGGAAAATGTAATCTAATGGTTCCAGTCTTCCCATGTATTTCTTCCTCTCTCCTCCAATAACTGCCACACTAAACTACATAGACGGTTTGATAAGTACTACTTAAACTACATGCCTATCTGTCGCTTCGTGGCAAGAACACAACCGACCAGATAGATAGAAACAACCTATAGAAATAGAACAGGAAAATATTTAGATATCGCAAAAATGGCTATTTCCTCCATTCCATGTACCTACTACAACAAATCGCTCCCAGTTCCAGCAATATTTCGAGTAATGGCACCGTAAATCTAAAGAAAATGTCACAGGATTTTATGTCGTCCGTGTTTCGTGGTGTTACTAGAATTTAACTAGGAAAAAGGTATGAAACATCAATTTACGTTTATTACTCGAACTACATAATTATCCTAAATGTATCTACGATAACTCTTTTTCTACGAATTCAGCCTCTACTGCAATAAACTATTCCCTGTGTACCTAGTCTGACTAAGATTCAGCTGCAAAATTAAATTAGAATTGGTCGTTGACACTATTTTAATAGATAAAAATTTATTAGTCAGTTAGTAAATTATTTTCAAGAACTAGCCCTGCAGAATAGTATTTGAGTTCTACGGTACGGTTGTTTTTAGATGTAGTAGAAGGAGTTTTGAACAGGACAATTGTACATGGAAGCTCTTAGATTTTATTTTGTCTGCTATCTTTTGGGTCGTGTTGGTTGGATGGTGTTGGTTGAATAGGCTAAAGACGTAGGGATATAGAGGAAACGGACAATAAGAGTGTGTGTAGTATAGCCATTAAAAGTAATGAATATAAGAAAATAGGGAAGTTAGTTCCGAGCGACTGACTGGTTGCTTTTGAAGAGACGGTGAGCAGAGTGGTGACTCCCAAAGTGACACGTCCAGGAACCGAGTTGACATCCATCCAAAAGGAAACCCAGGATATCACGACCATGAGAATCGTTGGTAGATAACTCTGGACCAAGTGAAAGCCAAGGAGTCGGGACAGATGAAATTCAGCGCTGAGACAGCTGTAATTTCCTACGCAGCCCAAAGCACAGTCACAAAATCACAACTGAATATTCCCCACCAAAGCAAATCGCACTTTCCTCAACTTTCCCTTTTTACAATAACGAAAGATGCCATTGCTATACGTACAAAAGTTTTATTCATCTCTGGGCATTGTCGAAGGAAAGTTGAAGATGCTATTGCAAAGATTTATTATATGATGACCTCCTCAACACTACACTGCTCTCTGGCATAGAGCAGTGAACCATTGAAAGAAAGGACTACACTTGGTCTCGGGCACTTTTCCATCAATGGTTTTACAATTGCATATTCTATCTCAAGCGTACTTGACCTACTATTCTTTCGTAAGTGATGTAGAATAAAATCTTACCAATTTGAAAGGCTTCTCTACATTTCGTTGGAATAATATCCACCAATTGAAACTGTGTCATGCTTAAACTTGCTGTAGTTACCGGTTTGCCGGGCTTCCACTCCAGAATCAGTTCTTCCACCGTTTTTGAGACTGAAAAAGAAATAAGTATTAATGTCTGCACACCATTGTACATCCCACATAAAAAAGTGAATCCAAAGAAAGCCCTCTTGTTATGCATCAAAGAATATTTTTAGGCTTGACATCCTCTTTTCAGAAACAGAAATACTAGCTGTGCCAAATAGTGTGTCGTATATAGACACAGGCCAACATGGCTGGATATATAGGTACCTAATTACATAAGCACATACTTACACAAACTGACTCTCTCACACATTATACTATACAATCATTGTGGTGATGCTTAAATGAAATTGAAATTTCAGTCAACCGAGCCATTATAGCACTTATGAGTAATGCGTCATTCCTGTCACCGTACTTTTCACTCTCCTTCATTGTACTAAATTTCGACTTATGAACTGGGCTGAAACATGATTAATTCCACTGACAGTGAGCAGTAGTGCAGGCTACAGACACGTATTTAATATTTGCGTCATTGAGATGTGACTGACAAGGTTTTATTGATTGTAAAGTGGGGAGACGAGCACAGTTGTTGTTGCTTACTTTGAACAGTGTAAACAAAACTAGCGGCCACAACTGAACATTAAACGAAACGTAGGAAATTAACGGGAGCTGAAACGGAAATTGGGTTGAAGTTATCCGAAACTTTGGGGATTAGTGCGATTAGGGAAGGGAATGACCAGACTTCAAAACTTCTATCTAATTCGGACGTAGATTGCTTAGGCCCTTTCTAACAAACTAAACCGATTGCAAACTCTATAATAGAAGATATTGAACTGTGTTACTTTCGTTTATCATTTTATCGCATCGGCAGAACTACTTAAGTACAAAGTTAAGGTCAGGAAATGTTTCTTTCGGAAGATTGTTGACATTGGTCGTGAACTCTGCTGCCTGTGACACATCTTGTTTTCTAAGTGTCACTACTATCATATCCTACTATCGAAAGGGTAAAATACTTTATGGGAATGTTTGTTTAATGAAATTCGATGGCTCTAGAGCATAATCTCCGGTATGCAATTTCTTAGGTAGCACTTGGCTGCTATGCAATTCGACTTATCTCCATTTATCAATGCATTAAACGTGAATCCTTTTAATCAATGTAGACGAGAGGGAGGCAATGAACGGGTTGGCATGAAGTTGTAGTAGAGACATTTTATTTTATGCAAATGTATACCTATTTGAAAGTTGAGTGAAAAGATACATACATAAATGTAAATGGAGTAGGGAGCAAATGTAATTTCCCGTTCAAGAAATAGATAATAAAGTCTTCATTTATAATTGAAATTCCAATTTTACGCTGGAGAACGACAACATTCAAGGCCTCCATGCCAAACAATTGTGAGATGGAGTGAATTCAAGAATTCTAGCAACAGACTATAATGTAATATGATGCAACTAGCATAGACAGTCGGACTTTTAGTCAGGAAACGTAGGCAAGGAGGCAGGCTAGCATTCTCCATGCACTCCTCTTCCGAGAAAGATTCTATTTCGAGTATATTTTCTTGATCTTCTAATGTTAGGGTTTCCATTCCATTTGTCAGGCATTGCCAGTCAGGCAAAGGAAGTTCAAGTTACTAGAACTACTGTCTAGTTTGTTATACTATTAGGCTACGGAGATGAATATAAAGGAAAGGGAAACTGTACTTTCTCTCAACTCTTCATCTACGGCAGGCACCCAGAAGTGAACTGACAAGAATAGTGGATTACTCTTAAACTGATCTTGAATTTAAGGAGCTGGCTTAGTCTTCGCCTACCTATACAGATATTCCATCATGAGAAAATATCTCGTCTTGTCGCGGAGATCTTTAGTCTGTCAAGTTGGGAAAGAAGAGATACTGTGTGTGTGTGTGAGTTGATTCCGTTGATGCATGTAGGTGTATGTACAGTACGTAGTTGACTGGAGTTGAGATCGGTTGACTATGTTGGATTATCTTGACGAGCTGGTCTTCTTAGACTGGCCTGGATCATTCATTCTTTAAGTTGCTGATTCTATTTCTTACAAGTATTTCGCATTTTGCATTTGCATTGCATACAACATTTGGTTCTAACATGAGTACTAATGGAGAGAATACTAATGTGAATTCTCTGAGCCTAGAGACTCGTTTAAATATTCAGTGCAGCACTCTTGTGTTGCAGCATCTGTTGTAAAATACGAAGATTCACTACAAAAGCTATTTACTACTCCGAGAAGCATGGATCAAGATAATACATACTCAGATGTGTATTGTACACATGCATGTATTACATTACATTACATATCGTAGCTTTCATAACTCCATACATCTGCACTCTTTCTTTCCTGATATCTAAGAATCTATCTCTTCTATGAGTAAGGAAAGAATTGTGTAGAGTGTCTGCTGCAAGTTGAATGCTACTCCTATTCAATACTTGTGAAGAATCTATTGTGCTCAGAAGAAACGTAGGAATACATTAGAGTCGATGTCTACGGTGTCTCAACTATTGCATGTATACCTATTTGTTTCCCAACATAACATCACACGGTCACAGAGGAGATATCCCTAGTACACTGCATTAAACTTGTAAGTATCCTACGATTCAATTCAAAGCAATATCGGTAGGCAATGTGGATTGCACATGCACAGGCCCTCGACTCGACATTACATCCCATGAACATCTACATATGTATGTGTGGAAGTTGGAGTTCAGCGATGGGTGTTGTTCCGAAGAAGGAATAAAATATCCTTAAGTGTGTAGTATCTGCAGAGATAGTAGACAACAATGGCTCTGCATAGGCACATGCATATTATACACATTCAAGTCTTGTTTCTTTCAACTACCTTCCTCAGTCTGTCAGTTCAATTCAATTTAATTCGAATATTCTTTTCAGGGATGAGATAACATGTCTAGTGCATTTCTCTGTTGTACCACCTACTTAGAATACGCCGTCTTCCTAGCCAGCACCATTATTTCCATAAATATAAAGCTTTTACTTGTAAACTATGAAATGAATTGCACTTAGGAGAAAGGAGAATTCTCTCGTCAGGTAAATAAATAAAAACAACTTGACTGGAGCTTTCAGGCTGCCCCATTCAATAATCTGCTTGATATAACTAAAAGCCTCTCTGCTCAACATTAATATTGAAACAAAGAAAGTTAAATGCCTTGCTCAGCCAGCCCAAATGTAATTCTGTGTAATCTGCAGAGGCGAATTGCTTCGTTCTATTACTTTAATAAATTGTTTCGCCAAAGTTTTCTGGCGTTTTTACATACATAGCAAATCTTTATCTAATTCCTTTATAGTTGTGCACTTTTACGCTACATCCCACTCACAGAAAAGTTACTAATTTAACTTTGCTTTGTATTTTTTCCCAAATGCTCCTACCGAGCTCGTCTAATGCAATGTAAGTCCATAATTGAGAATATCATTAAAATTTTAATGAGTTTAAGTTCTAGTCGGGCTCAAACCGACTCTTCGAAAGTAGATTTGAAAAAAATCCAATACAAAGAGGATAAAAGAGTATGTAGGATGAAAACGGATCTTGTACTTTCATACATGTTCACCTCCTAAGGCTCCTGTTACTTTTACATAGAGAAACACCAAGCGGTTCATTTATATCCAGCATCCAACTTTCCATTTCCCCATACTGCCTCCTCAGCTCTGTTTTCAAAGCATGCATAAGTTGACTTTTTTCAAATAACTTTTGTCTCCTCTCCACCATGAATTCCAATACGCTTTTTTCCTTCTGCTACTCTGGAATGAAACCTAAGACCCCAACGAAAGCTGCTTACTATCACTGGATAATAGGTAAAACCTTTTGATGTTGCTTACTCCTATGGATAAATATCTTATAGAGAGTTCGAGATCGAGACACGCTTTTCTGCAATTCCTTCACAATTCTGCGAGACTGTGTGCATTCTATTCACAAGACTTGATTGCTTGCCTAGACTTTGATACACAGCACATTATAGTGAATCAACCATTCACCTATAAGAATTATTGCTACCCATAGCAATTTTAGGATACTATTAAACTCGTGCGTCTCAACTGTAAATAGGGTCTTTAGAAATAGTAAAAAAGAAAAAATTCCATAGACAGAACGAGTATGGAGTGTCTACTTTTAATAACATTATGGCATGTATACGCATAGCATGCATATAGCAATCTCAAAATGGGTGCGTAATAATTTGCGTGAGGAGAGAATAGTTTGGCAAGTTTGTAAATAGTGAGTAGATGATATGTAAATTAGAAAACTTACAGCTGGCGACTTCCATGCTGCAGATTTGTCTATCCAAGGGAAATTTCGAGAGATCCATCATACAAGAAAATGTTACTTTCAACCTGTAAATTCCAGAGTTTTAGTAATGTGATTAGAATTTAGTTCGCTACACATCAAATCAGTTTCTTCTTTCCTTTGCCTTCAAGGAATAGCGAAGCATAATAATATTGGTCAGGGTAAAGCACGTTCAGATTCTCACTACGTCATGTCCTACTAATTCACCTGTACCCGAAGGAGCCGGTGACAGACACGGAAGTTGTTGTATATTAGTTTTGCTACACGCTAAATTGTCAACTTGCATCAGGATGACATGCTTTCACTTATTACACAGCTAAGTTAGATGGGCTTTTGAAGAGGATTCGCGATACGCTGCTGTGTTTCTTCTAATAATCTTTCTGAGTAGCTGGGGCATTAATTGGAGTACTAGCAGTGGCATAATCATATTATGAGACACTTACCTGAGCATGTAGAGTATCTCTCCATTAGGGTTGATTCTTACTAAGACTGCAATCCATCAGTTGCCGAGGGTTGATACATTGAAATACGAAAGACACAAGATGATTCACATGAATTTCAATTAAAAACTCAATTACACGAAAGATGCAGAGTAATTGAGACCGGAGATTGCTTTTAATCAACAGAGGGATAAACAAAATCTTTTCAGGGAAACTTTCGCCCATTCTGTGAAATAGGTCGTTGCTGAAAGGCTGATATGGCCAAAGGATTGAACAGATAATTTTCAATGCGTATAAACTTTCTCCTTTCGCCATTGACCATTATCTAAACCTGTTACTATGTATTTTCACTCACATATGGACAGAGCCGCTATGGATTGGAAGGGAAATCTCTCTGTGTTTAAGTAGATACTTAGGAGCATTACACTTACCATTCGGCACAGTAACAAATTGAAAATCCGCATCCTTAGCATTAGGGAAATATACTTCAGGCTTCCAAATGGCTTTAACCAAGTTGGGATCGTTCAAGTCCAACGAGTTTCGTAGATCATGGTGCTTGAGTCTCTCGTCCACCCACTTTTGCCGTAAATATAGATCAACCTTGTAGTCCTGAAGCCATGGAAAACACAACAGACCGTATATATAAGTACGTGGTTAGTGGCTTCCTAAGAAAGAGCAGCTAAGAAACAAAGTTCGGGCCAGCTCTTTAATAAGCTGACTGAGTAGAGCAGAAAATGAAAGCATGAGCTACATACTAATTGAGGCTGACTAACCAAAACTGAAATTATTAAGAGCTGGACGGCGATCTCAAAGAAAAACTAGTGAAAGCCATAATTTATTATTACTGTTGAAAGCAAGTTATCTAACTACTTAGTTCTCTCTATTATTTCAAGAAATGTATTAGGTACCTACCATTGTTAATGGATTGGGACTACCGAACGATCTTACGAACAGCTCACAAAAGACCTTCGTAGGTGTACTATTGTCTGGAAATAATTTAATGAAACCCAGCCTTAGAATTTATAGCGCCACGGATTTTACAAAAGCTTTTCAATTCAACACAGTCCGACGCTAATCCAATTGTAACGAAACTCATTATAATAGTTAGAGATCGAATGTGATAATGGTCTTTTGTTGTTTCTCCTAAAGTGTATTTTAGTTTAACATCTTTCAGAATTTCAAACATTTTACTTTTCCCAGTTACCAGATTCGCATGACACAGCTATAAATCAAATTACAGTCTTTCTGTCACAAATGTTATTCAGATTAAGTTAATACATAGAAACTTACTCAAATGGTTTGTCGGTGTGGCTCGTCTGTCATATCCATTTTTGAGCATCTCGTCGAGAATCGTTAAGTCCTGAATGGTGGCTGCATGTCTGTGAATGCCCCAAACTTCGATTATTACATTATTATGCAGAACTTAAACTACTATTTCCTTTTATGCTCCCTTTAAGGCATAAGAGAACCCCATAGCTTTTTCTATAACCTAGAGCCATCCCTTAATATATTTGCAAAATTGGGAGCTTTTCAGGAGATTGCTATATTTCAGTCATTTTTTCCAGAAAATACTAAAACTTAAATGCATCTACCTCCTCGTGGATTAGGTTGTTATTTGATGATGCCCCATAAAATTGAACCAGCATGAAATAATTTTTTGGCTACATCTCTTAGACGATTTCCTCTGAAATGAATTCACATTTTTAGTGTCTTTACATTCATCCTTCTGGTGCCTTCAGGGATTAATTCATGAAAGAACTGCTTATTCCGTATTAGCAGTTGGAACAATAGTGCAGAGTTTATAGACAGTAGACAATGAATAAATGTTTTTTAACTATAATAATTGATATTTACTTTGCTGAGTTGGAAAATGCGTAGTTCATAGCGTCTGGGAATTATCAGAGCTACACATAGCTCCTCAAGTGAAAAAAGACTAAAGATTAATCATACAATGGTCTTTTTGAAGCGTGAAACTATTCACTCATTGTCTTTTCAAGTTTTAAATGGTGGAATAGCCAATACCTAGGAATTTATAGAACTCACAAAGTTTTCTTGTTAAAAGTTCTACTAACATCGTCCCCATGTCATTCAACATTTCGCACTTTAGAGCAGTTCTAACTTTACCTTAGTTAGTTTACACTCTTTAGAAAACAGAAGAGTCTGGGCTATGCACAGACAGATATATTGAAGAGGAGAGCATTTCGGTATTTATTCATCGAAAACCAAGAATTTAATTTACTAGCGATGGGAGCAGGATAGCAGTTTGAAAAATAGCAGTCCAGAATGAAAACATATGTTCTCATTCATATGCATTACTATAGTAGGGATAGATCCGTTTATATATGCCTCCCACTTATACGAGCAGACAACTTTAGAGTTATATATGGATTCGATGTAAAGGACAAAATTCTAGGAATCAACAACTGGGGAAATCATTCACTCTTATGTTTAGCAAAAGTTGTAAGAACTATTCCCAAACACAATTCGCTCCCAACTAGATAAACATGTCCTGCATTGCATACCAGCATTTCTGTGTCACGTACAAAGTATGCATATGAACAGAGTAAATATTTTACTTTTAAACTAATACCAATACACAATTTTCCATGTATTTAAGTGAAGGAAACAGGTAGTCCCCTGTATTTCACAACTACAAATTGGCAACTCTCGTTTTGATGACAGAATGAATATGTGGGTGACTAAATTCGCTCACATATAAATCATTGAAAAAGGATGAACATCTGTACATTCTTTCCAGAGCCACAGGCTTTACATGCATACGAACATTATTTCACATTTGAGATTATGAAAAATGAATTTTTTATGTAGGATCAGGCTGCTTTCCACTCCTATCTCCCTCACTTTCTCTCGCAGATTATCCTGTATTTCCTGTTCTTTGTCATATCGATCATGCCTCTGGAGAAAACTTTAGCTTGCCACTTTTTCCAGTTTGTAAGCCCATGACATGACACCTGCCATGTTCTATTAAATAACTTACCTAAGTGGTTTCATTTAGGAAACAAGCATCTGGACGTAATACCTTACGTTTCTAGAATCTAATGAGCACAGTGTGGTTTGTTTCATCTGACTGCCCTCCTCACTATGCTACATCATCATAATCACTACGGATTTAGTTAAGAATTCATTTTATCTACAGAGAATTTAGGAGGAAAGCCACAGAAATATTCAGAGCCCATGTATATTCAGCTTTCATCACAAGTCTGTAACTACCTAGGAGTTCATCAAACCTTTCCCTAATATAAATCGTAAACTGCACGAGACAAGTATACAATAGACAAAGGTACGGTGGATTTTCCGAGCATATATTAAAGCGTTAAGCACACTAAGTAGGTCTTTGCTTATATTTCACTAATATATATGCTTTCACTGCATATATTGTTTCTCATACTAGATTCCAGGATGTCATTTGTAGTATAAAGTTTAGCACTCATATATATTTTATAGACTTGGCTTCCTGTTTCCTTTCATGAAGTAATACAGAATCTACTATCGTATGGTGTAGAACTAAAGTTATCTTCTAACTCAAATCTTCATTCAGCATTGCCTTGTAGGTGCATAAATATATAATAGGGCCGTAAAGCAAGAGGATGAAGTATTTAGTAGAGCTGTGTTTATATTGTGGTGATTTCTGCTCTATTTCATAAATTACAGGTGGATTTCATTTGATCGTTTTTACAAACTCAGTGCACAGCGCAGACTAGTGTGCAAAACATTTGTTATACGTCAACTTAAGTAGAATCTACTGATTGTGCTTTCAGGGACTACCACTGTTTCGTGAAAATTATTTATGAGAAAACTTTTAGAGCAAATTTCCGTAAACCAACGGAGAAGCTACTACAGAAGCTGCACACCTTTTGTAGACAGAGCATTTCATAAAATAAACATAAACAACAATCTTCATATAATGATAATTCATTTTGGCAACATCCATCTTCTTTTGATAATTGGGCCACTTTGCCAGTGGCATGGGTGCTGGAGACATTTCTGCGAGGATAAGAAATTCCGTCATCCCACTTGACATGGCTCAGCATTTATTTGAGCTCTGAAAAAACCTTAGCTCCCTGTGAATTTAAAAACCTGTTCGTCGGTATACATAATAATGAGAGAGCATCTCAATCGAAGGGATCTGTATTTTCATGACATTTGCCATTTCTTGATGTTAAGTATTTATAAGGGATTCGCTAACCTGTGCGAGAGAGAAATTCTAGATGCAGGACAATTTAAGAGTACCTATAAGCGCATTATTCTTTTCTAATAGAGGATTTATGTACCAGTTTGTAAATCAGTGTATTCCTGCTAAGGCGCTTCTTCTAAAAGTTGTTCCTATAATTGCCCATCAACTCTGTATAGTCGGGATGAAGTATAAAAAAACTTTTCATATGGGACAGAAACTGGATTACTCATTTCTAACTCACGAGCGAGTTGCTAAACGAAATCGCCGTCTCTCCTGATATTCACTCTAATGCTCTAAGCCTCCCTGTCACTTGCAGACATTTCATAGGATGGGTGGGAGTCTCAACAATTATGAGTAATGGTTTCGGCACTTGGATGTACATTATATACTCCGTCTCCTCCTTTATTCCTTTCTGTTTCGGATTTTTCGCTTCAAGGGCTTTTCTCTGACTGTGGGAATTGTCAAGATGCTCTGAATAAATCCAACTTTATACCCATTACACACTGCACTACTTCATTCTTTATTTCTCAAGTCCTGCATTCTAAATAAAAATCCTCCGCACGTGACAAAACACGTACGGCAAATTATTAACTGTACGAAGAACGCAAATGTTATCAAGCTATATATCAATTTGGGGATTTTTCAAGCCAAAAGATGACTAGAGTCGAGACAGAGTGATACATTTCGGCAGATACGACTATATGACTGTATCTTGTTGGTGCGTGAAAAAGGTCGAAGAAACTTCTTAGCGGAAAAGTGTGAGATGTAGTACAAAACATTAAATTCTTGGACAGTTTTCAGGACTCACCTGTACTACTGTTGCAGTATTCTCTGTAGTGAAGTGTACCTCTCTCAACTTTAAGTTTCTTTGGTTGGCTTCACTACAAATAAACAATGATACATGCCTTCTTGTCTCTAGTACAATATGAATGAAAAAGTTTTCGCCAGATGCCAAATGGACGAAATTTTCAAATATTTAATGAAGCAATTAGCTTTTATTCCTCAGAGGATTACTCAATCTGTTCCTACTTACACAAAAGGGACAGGAATTCTATATTTTCAAGTTTTTCAACACTAATCAAATATGAATAGCTATAAAAAGCTGCCAACCTACCTATGTACCATGTAAAACAGGTAAAGTGATAAATTAGAGAAACTTACGTTGCGCATTGATAATCCATCCAGGAAATGAAAATGAGTGCAAAGGAGAGTTTGACGTAGGACTGGATACGGCACAGCTTAAAATCCTTCATTTTCTCCATTTCAGTTGCTGGCTACTTGAAATATGCAACAGGGAGAGGGTAGGCGTTGAGAATTAGTGTCATTCGAGCGGAGGAAAGAGAAGCCAATTAGTCTCAATTCAAATGAATGAGTAATAGGAGGAAAAATGTTCAAGTACACTTCAGACTCCGCTAATGTTCCCTTTTGCCAAGGAGTAGAGTCATAAAATTGTTATTCTGATTGCATCGGAGTGGTGCAAATAGTCTGAGTCGAAGTGACTATTCGTCAGGGACACAATGGCAGGAGCAATAATGGGCTACGGAGCAGAATTCTTCTCATGTAAATATTTTCCATGTAAATGGAAATGTGTGCGTTGTGTACACAGTCGTATTGATGGTGGCTGTAGGAGTGTGTAAAGTGTAAAGTAGCGTAAAGTAGGTATGTCTGTGTTTATCTGAGTCTCTGATGTCCTAGTGGGGATTTGAAATTTAGTCAGTGCTCAAGAAGATGATGTAGTGGCGGAGAGCGGTAGTGTATCACATACAATCCTCCTTCCAGTCCACATGAAAGAGACGTATGATCCCTTTCTGTTTGTTTTGTCAAGATAAAACTAGATATTATGTGAAATGGAATCTTCCTCCTTTCCTCTGTACAGCCAGAGAGAGAAAGAGAGTGTTGAATTTACGAGCAACAAGCTAAAATGCCAACCACAGTCAATGCAGCAGTGCCAGTCAGCGATGAACTCAAGTTTCCCCAGAATCCTACTTCTGTCTGTCTATCTGTACAGATACGTAGCTCTCCACACGAGACAGAGAGAACTGTTATTAATCCCAGCACTATCAATAATTGGAGCTCTAGTTACCTTTTTACTGCTAATAAACGAATTGCGGTGATGGAAGTGCCAAGGCTGAGCAAGCAACGTCAGTCAAAAGAGAAAGTCGACATGGGCTCCTCTTCCTCTTCCTGCAGATTCCATAAAAAGCGGAGAGAAACTAGGAGTGAACCATCTTCTGTGGCCACTGAACGGAACTGTGAGCTGAAACTGAAAGGCTACTAAGGTGGTTGGTGGTTGTGAGAGGCGAGGCAGCGAAAATTGGAAATTGAAATACGCTTTCTCTTCGGATGAGTGGCTGAAAGGGGATATTTGGAGAAAGTCCTCTCTGTATTATTGCATAGATATAGTATGTATTTAGAATGGCTAAGTTTGTATCTGTTGTGAGTCTGAGGCTATTTTCGGGATGGGATCCGCTTGATCACGACACGATGTTCGGATGTTGATGCTGACGAGTGAATGGTGAATGAGGACGTGAATGCAACTAAGAGAAAGTAGTTGAGGAGAACGGATGATCTGAATGCATCGTAGGGAAGAGTATCGTTTCCTCTGTCTCGTATCAACTTCACTTGGTTAACTTAAGTTA